>CAUYLG010002906.1:0-24219 GCA_963573385.1 Cacajao melanocephalus
ACATAAGACCTAACACCATAAAAACCCTAGAAGAAAACCTAGGCAAAACCATTCAGGACATAGGCATAGGCAAGGACTTCATGACTAAAACACCAAAAGCATTGGCAACAAAAGCCAAAATAGACAAATGGGATCTAATTAATCTCTAGAGCTTCTGCACAGCAAAACAAACAGTCATTAGAGTGAACCGGCAACCACTAGAATGGGAAAACATTTTTGCAATCTACCCGTCTGACAAAGGGCTAATATCCAGAATCTAAAGAGAACTAAAACAGATTTAAAAGAAAAAAACAAACAAACCCATTCAAAACTGGGCAGGGGTTAGGGAGGTTGTGGAGGGATAACATGGGGATAAACGCCAGATACAGGTGACAGGGGTTTGGAGGAAGCAAACCACATTGCCATGTATGTACCTATGCAACAATCCTGCATGATCTGCTCATGCACCCCAGAACCTAAAGTACAATAAAAAATATTTAAAAATAAAATTTAAAAAAAGACAAAGACAGTTGCTATATAATAATGAAAAGATCAATTCAACAAGAAGATATTACAATCCTAAATTTATAAACTCCAAACACTGGAACTCCAAGATTCATAAAACAATTACTACTAGACATAAAAAATGAGATAGACAGCAAAACAATAATAGTGGAACACTTCAGTACACCACTCACAGAGATAGATACATATTTGAGACACAAAGTCAACAGAGACACATTAGACTTAAATGACACACTAGAACAAATGGACTTAACAGATATTTACAGAACAGTCTACCAAGATCTGCAGAATATGCATTCTTCAGATCAGCATATGGAACATTCTTTAAGATAGACCATACAGTAAGCCACAAAATATGTCTCAACAAATTTTTAAAAATTGAAATGATATCAAGTGTCTTCCTAGACCACAACAGAATAAAACTAGAATCAACTCCAAAAGGAACCCTTAAAACTATACAAATATACATGGAAATTAAATAATCTGCTCTTGAATGATATCTAGGCTAACAATGAAATCATAGAGAAATTAAATAATTATTTGAATTTAATATTAATGACACGAGTTATCAAAACCTCAGGGACACAGCAAAAGTGGTGCTAAGAAGAATGTTTATAGCACTAAATGCCTACATAAAAAGTGTGAAAGAAGATAGTCAAGCTAATGTCACACCTCAAGGAACTGGAGAAACAAGAACTAAACTGAAAGCATGAAGAAAAGAAATAAAATTAGAGCAGAACTAAATGAAATTTAAATAAACAAACAAAAATACAGAAGATCAATGAAACCAAAAGCTGTTTCTTTGAATAAATAAAATCAATAGGCCATTAGCTAGATTAATCAAGAAAAGAAGAGAAAAGATCCAAATAAGCTTAATCAGAAATGAAACTAAAGACATTATGAAGAACACCAAAGGTGATACAAAAGGTCATTCAAGACTGCTATGAACACCTTTAAGTGCACAAACTAGAAAACCTAGAGAAAATAGTCAAATTCCTGGAAACAGACAACTTTCTTAAATTAAAACAGAAAGAATTATAAGCCTGAACAGATCAATAACAAGTAGCAAGATGGAATAAGTAATTTAAAAATTGCCAACAACGACAAAAGCCCAGGACCAAATAGACTTGTAGCGGAATTCGTTCAGATATTCAAAGAAAAATTGCTACCAATCTCACTGAAATTAGATTAAGAAAGAACGAATCCCCCTAAATCATTCTAGGAAGCTAGTATCACCCTAGTACCAAAACCAGGAAAGGACATACACAAAAAATGAAAACTACAGATCAATTTCCCTGATGAACATAGATGCAAAAATCCTCACCAAAATACTAGCTAACCAAATCCAACAGCACATCAAAAACATAATGCACAATGATCAAGTGGGGTTCATCTCAGGGATGCAGGGATGGTTTAATATAAGCAAGTTAATAAATGTGATACATCACATAAACAGAATTATAAACAAAAACCATATAATCATCTCAATTGATATAGAAAAAGCATTCACCAAAATCCAGCATCACTTTATGATAAAACTCTTAACAAACTAGGCATAGAAGGGACCTACCTCAATAGAATAAAAGCCATATATGACAAACCCACAACCAACAGTACACTGAATGTGGAACAGTTGAAAACATCCCCTCTAAGAAAAGGAGCAAGACAAGGATGCCCACTTTCACTATTCCTATTCAACATAGTTATGGAAGTCCTAGCCAGGGCAATTAGTCAAGAAAAAGGAAGAAAAAGCATGCATATTGGAAAAGAGGAAATCAAACTTCACTGTTTGCAGATAATATGATTGTATACCTAGAAAATCCCAAAAACTCCTCCAAAAGACTCTTAGATTTGATAAATTCAGTAAAATCTCAGGTTACAAAATCAATGTACACAAATCAGTAGCACTGATATACACTAAACGATGACCAAGCTGAGAATCAAATCAAGAACATTTTTTTACAACAGCTAGAACACACACACACACACACACACACACCCCCCTAGAAATACACTAAACCAAAAAGGTAAAATATCTCTTCAAAGAGACCTAAAAAATGCTGCTGAAAGAAATAATAGATGACACAAACAATTCCATGTTCATGGATTGAAAGAATCAGTATCATGAAAATGACCATACTACCCAAAGCAATCTACAAAATCAATGCAATTCCTATTAAAATACTAACTTCATTCTTCACAAAATCAGAAAAAACAATCCTAAAATTCATATGGAATCCACAAAGAGGCCAAATAGCTAAAGCAATCCTAAGCAAAATGAACAAATCTGGAGGTATCACATTATGAGACCTTAAGTAATACTGTAAGGCTACAGTTACCAAAACAGCATGGTAGTGGCATAAAAGTAGGCAAGTAGACCCATTAAACAGAATAGATAACCCAGAAATGAAGCCAAATACGTCCTGCTAGTTGATTTTCAACAAAGCATACAAAAACCTAAATTTGGGAATGGACATCCTATTTAATAGACGCTGGGAAAATTGGCAAGCCACACGTAGAAGAATGAAACTGGATTCCTATCTCTCTCACTATATACAAAAATCAACTCAAGATGGATCAAAGACTTAAATATAAGACGTGAAACTATAAAAATTTAGCAGACAACATTGGAAAAACTTTTCTAGACATAAACCTAAGCAAGAATTCATGACTAAGACCCCAAAAGCAAATACAACCAAAATAAAAATAAATAAATGGGACCTACTTAAACTAAAAAGCTTCTGAACAGCAAAATAGGAAAATAAACAGGCAGCACACAGAATGATAAAAAATATTTGCAAACTATATATTTGACAAAGGAATATACAGAATATAATATATAGAATACATACATAATATACAGAATAAACAAGGAACTTAAATCAGCAAGAAAAAAACAATCTCATTAAAAAGTACGCAAATGACATAAATGGACATGTCTCAAAAGAAGATGTACAATGGCCAACAAAAATATGAAAAAATGCTCAATATCACTAATGATCAAGGAAAAGCAAATTAAAACCACAATGAGATGCCACTTCATACCACCCAGAATGGCCTTTACTAAAAAGTCAAATGATAGAGGAATCAGTGTCAAAACAGAGTGGGTCTCGGCTCTTAATAACTATAGAAACATTGGACCATCCCTGGATATAGTATCAAGATACTTGAGGGAAAAACTGTATGTAAACTACTCTCATTTCAGTTCTAGGCCCAGTGAAATTCGATTCTAATTTGCTGCTCTCACTATAAATTCCTGGTCATTAGTTCAAATGGTTACCCAACACTGGTTGGCATACTTAACCGTTTCTGAGTTCACTTTCTCACTCTCCGCAACCACCATTTACTGACTTCAAGTGCCTGACCTTTCTTTCTCCCCATCTCCTCCCTTTCTTACTCCGTACTAATTATGCACTTCATGTTTCATAGAAAATATAATTGATATTGTCATCAAATCTACAACTGACCTAAACCTTTACTCATCTTTTCTTTTTCCTTCTAATAACCTTGGAGTAAGTGAGGGTTCTTCTAGCAGAGGCCACTCCCTCTATGGGTATCCAGAAATTAGCATTTCTACCACCTCAGTTATCTCCTCCTATTTGCATTTTCAGCCTCTCCCTCTCTGCTAGATTTCTGAAAACAGCATTTTAACTTTCTCTAATTGGTCTAGAGCAAAGGAAAGAATTCCCTGAATGCACTTTCTTCTCTAGTGACTGCTCTTTCTTCTTTGCATATTCAACTGCTCATAATTATTATCTACACACACCTATGATGACTTTACAATTTACGATTAACTAGACACTTCTTTACTCAGAGCCTTGAGAACATGGCTTTTGATAAGAAAACATGCACTTGAAATTTTTTAGAAAACTATTTATAGCAACCCTTGTGTTAATGCTGATATCAAAAAATGAAAGGTCACAAACATCCTCCAATGGACCTTTTAAAAAATCTTAAACTTACTTGACCTTATGTGACCATATTTCTCTTGATTTTTGTGACAACAAATTCTCCTGGCTTTTTTTCTTATCTCTCAGTCCACTCATTTTTCATTTCCTTTACCAACTCAGCTCTTTATACTTGGAAACCTTTAAATTCTTAGCCTCCTCAGTAACTTTGTGTATGTTGATCCCCTTCCCTGAAATGCCCTTTCCTCTTTTCTTTGCAAGGTTAACTTTTCTTCATCCTCCAGGTGTCACTGAAATATTACTGCCTCACAAAGAACTCGGATTTTAAAATGGTTGCCACATTGTCTTTCAATGTTTCTGTCTTTTGTAATTAGATATTCATTCCTGATATTGTCCGTACCAAGGTTTATATTCTTTGATAAACTCTGTAAGTTCAGGGTTCACGTCTGTTTATTCATCATTCTTTTTGAGTAGCCTGACACATGGGAGAGGTTCTATAAGTATGTGTTGAAAGGATAAATGAATAACTTAAGATGGTGGAAATTTTCAGTTACTTTATTATAATGCAAGTATAGAGAAAAGAGAGGTGACTTTCTTTAGGTATACTAATGTTTTATTCATTTTCCATTGCTTTCTGCATCAAAAGTCAAGAAACATGATTGAGCAGTGAATGGATTCAGAATTCTCTATAATTTCGACCAAGTTTTCTATAAACCCAAAATTGCTTTAAAATTAAAGGTAATTAATGTTTTAAAAGAAAAGCACCACAGCTTAGCAGTGAAGAGCATGGATCACACAGTCTAGGTTTCAATTCCAGCTCCATCATTTAGGAGCTTTGTGACTTTAGGCAGTTCCTTAAACTCTCCCTGAGAGTAGAATCATTTTTGTTTTATTTTGCTTTGGTTTAATGTTGTTCATTTCTGTCTCCATACACCTAGAAATATACCCAGCACAAAGTAGGAACTCAATAAACAGATGGCTCTCATTATTTTGAGGTATATTCCTTCAATACCTACTTTATTGAAAGTTTTTAACATGAAGGGGGGTTGAATTTTATTGAAAGCCTTTCCTGTATCTATTGAGATATCATGTGATTTTTGTCTTTGGTTCTGTATATGTGAGGAGTCACATTTATTAATTTGCATATGTCAAACCAATCTTGCGTCATGGGGTTGAAGCCTATTTGATCATGGTGGATTAGCTTGTTGATGTGCTTCTGAATTCGATTTGCAAATATTTTGTGGAGGATTTTGCACTGATGTTATTTGAAGGTATTGGCCTGAAGTTTTCCTTTCTTGTTGTGTCTCTGCCAGGTTTCGGTATCAGGATGATGCTAGCCTTATATGATGAGCTGGGAAGGAGCCTCTTCTCCTCAATTTTTTGGGAATAGTTTGTATAGGAATCATGCCAGCTTTTCTTTGCACATCTGGGAGAATTTGGCAGTGAATCCATCAGGTCACGGGCTTTTTTTTGTTTTGGTTGCTAGGCTATTTATTACTGATTCAATTTCAGAGCTTATTATTGGTCTATTCGGGGAGTCAATTTCTTCCAGGCTCAGTCTTGGGAGGGTGTATGTGTTTTGGAATTTATCCATCTCTTCTAGGTTTTCTAGTTTGTGTGTGTAAATTTATAGTAGTTTCTGATGGTTGTTTTTATTTCCATGGGGTCAATAGTAACATTCTCTTTTTCATTCCTAATTGTGTTTATTTGGAACTTCTCTTTTTTCTTCTTTGTTAGTCCAGCTGGTGACCTAATTAATTAATTTTTAAAAACACACAACTCCTGGATTCGTTGATCTTTTGATTATTTTTTTGTGTCTTTATTTCGGCTCTGATTTTTTTTTCTTTTTTTGAGACAAAGTCTCACTCTTGTTACCCAGGCTGGAGTTCAATGAGATGATCTCTGCTCACTCAAAACTCTACCTCCTAGGTTCAATTCTTCTGCCTCAGCCTCCCAAATAGCTGGTATTGAAGGCACCTGCTACCACACCAGGCTAATTTTTGTATTTTTAGTAGAGAGGGTTTCACCATGTTGGAGAGGCTGGTCTTGAACTCTTGACCTCAGGTGATCCCCCACCTCAGCCTCCCAAAGTGCCAGAATTGCAGGTGTGAGCCACGGTGCCCTGCCTGATCTCATCTTCTGTTAGCTTTGGGGTTGGTTTGTTCTTGGTTCTCTAAGTCTGTTAGTTGTAAAGTTAGGTTGTTAATTTGAGATCTTAATAACTTTTTGATGTGGGTATTTAGTGCTATGAATTTCTCTTTTAACACTGCCTTAGCTGTGTCCTAGAGATTCTAGTATGTTGTAATTTTTTTGTCACAATTCATTTTTAGTAATAAAAAATAAACACTTATTTCAGTCTCAAAGTTGTTATACTTGAAGTTGCTAATTTAAAAAGTGAATTTTAGATAATAACTCAATAATCCTGCTTTGACTAAGACAATGAAATGTGAGTTAAAAAAAAGTATTCAGCATCATTTGCTCTCAGAATTTGTTTTTAAAGTTTCTGGAACTTTCTTGTCTGTAAAGCACAGGATTACTGAACTACATGAAAAAACTTCTCTGGAATAGGCAATGGAGAGTTAAGCAGTCATCACAAACAAAACAATATACATTCTGTACGGTGGCTTGGACTACAAAACAATCCCTTCCCCTCTACAGTAACTCAAGACAGACATGCTTCTAAGCACTAAGGAATGAGGAGTCTCAGACTGTCTTTTGCTGTTAGAGTTGGTCTGCCTGGCTAATGATAAATCCCTGGTACAGGTGCTATTGGTCCTTAATGTTCTGTGATTTTAGTAAATTCAGTAAATAGTTTGAATCTAGTTCAATTTATTCAGAAATGAAACATGTTTATTAGGTTCACTAGTCTGGCAGAGTAAGGGTATGCTGGTTTTGTATTCTTATAAAATATGTATAATATACAGGTAAATCAATTTTAAATCATATTAGATTACTATATTATTTAAACCAATATCTATTTTAATAAAATGGTTATAATTAAAAACAGCTGATAAGACTAAGTCCAAGGGTATGACAAAGAAGACTCAGTTCTGTGTTGCTTAAAGAACTTTTAAAAAGCATGTGCCCATAAAGCCATTCAAGGAGAGGGAAGGGGCCCCCTTCTCCTCATTCTTATTGTAGAATTCATTTTGGGGCTGGGCCAGAAATTAGCAGTTGTAAATACTTCAGAAAAGTCCAAAGTGTTAAAAAGTCTTTTCTGCAAAATAACGTCTTTCTGCATCAGTGAACAGTAGTGCTCATCAGAATTTCCTAACGACACAAAAACAAAGGCAAATCTGTACATTTGATCAGATATCAAAGTAATGGGAGGTAGACTATTATGTCAACCTTAGCCAGAGCTCCTCCTGGCTTCTTCCTATACCCTGTTCACCAATTTGAGTAAAGTGGATTTTTGCGAGAGAATAGTGTTTGATGGCCAGGACCTCTTTTGATCATTTCTTCCTAAGTGGAATATACAACAGATAAGGCAGTAGGGGATGTAATACAGGAAAGCTACTCTTTCCAGTTAAAAAGGAGTTGATGAAGCCCATATATGCATTCAGGAAGCCCATGGGATCCTCTAATGGCTAATGTGGTCATCCAGAATCGACATCGTGGACGATGGTAGCAATTTCCTGTATAGCTCCAACAACTCTGGATAGGGATTTAAAGGATCCAATAGCTGACAGATAAAATTAATGGGGATAGTTTCAGAGGCAAGAGCTCCCACCCAGCACCTTCTAAACTTCTTTCTCTGATTGATGTATTGTAAGAAATTGTCAGTGACTAAGTTCCCGTTATTGTTGCAGATACCTGCCCACATGTCCCATCCCACAGCTCACTCTCAGAGGGCCGACTGCATGGCCCAAAGACTGGGGTGAGACCTCGAGAGAATACAAAGAAGTTCATCAGCCACATGAGGATGGGTGACAGCAGACTTCCATCTTTGAGTAGCTTTTGGAGAAAGAGTGGACGATGAGACTCAGGAAAGATACCTCCATCTGACAGACAGATACTCTTTATGGTAAGCCTACCAGATTGATTCTGCTTCTACTTGTAGAGCAGCTCCTGAGCAACAATATCTCCACAGTGATGAGACAAAAAGTTGGTCCTGTGGTTCCGGAGCCCCAGATGCCACAAAAGTGCTTCCACAATGCTGGCCTGCTCAAATATGGAATAGTGATGTGGTCACGGTTTGTCACTAAAGCCAAAGACTAAAACATCGAGGACAAGTACTCCATGAAACCTCAAGGTCAGACCTTCCCAAGTCTTGTACCAATCATAGCTGGATATTGGAAAGCTGTGCAAAAGTACAACTATCTTCAGACTTCAAACCACACTGAGTCTTGGTAGATGATACACAATCCCTTGTAAGTGAAAAACTTGCCTGAAGACTCCCATGAGTGAAGGGCAGGGGAGAGTTGAGGGGGTGGGATGTGCAGGCACAGCTAACAGCTCCACTTGGACCCACCACACCCTCATCCTGATTCAGGTAAGGTGTGGGCTGCCTGACTCCATGTTTCGGGAAACTGGTTGGGCATGCCGGTAGGTTGTATTTTTGTTCTTATTATTTTCAAAGAACTTCTTGATTTCTACCTTAATTTCATTATTTACCCAAAAGTTACCCAGGAGTATATTTTTTAATCTCTATGTAATTACATGGTTTTGAGTGATTTTCATAGTCTTGACTTCTATTTTTATTGTGCTGTGGTCCTAGAGTGTGTTTGGTATGATTTTTGTTCTTTTACATTTTTTGAGGATTATTTTATTCCCATGTATGTGGTTTATTTTAGAGTACATGCCATGTGGTGATGAGGAGAATGTACAGTGTGCTGTTTTGGGGTGAAGAGTTCTATAAAGGTCACACCCAACAGTATACTGAATAGGCAAAAGCTAGCATCATTCTCCTTGAAAACCAGCACAAGACAAGGATTCCCTCTCTCATCACTTCTACTCCAAGTAGTATTAAAAGTCCTAGCCAGAGCAATCAGGCAGGAGAAACAAATAAAGGGCATCCAAACAGGAAGAGAAGAAGTAAGACTATCTCTGTCGGCAAATGATGTGATTCTCTATCAAGAAAAACCCTATAGTATCAGCCTTAGAGCTCCTCTATCTGAAAAACAACTTTAGCAAAGTTGCAGGATACAAAAATCAATGCACCAAAATCACTAGCATTCCTATACACCAATAATAGCCAAACTGAGAGCCAAATTAGAAAGGCAATCTCATTCACAATTGACATACACACACACACATACACACACACACACACACACAAAGCCTAGAAATACAACTAAGCAGGGAGGTGAAAAATCTCTACAATGAGAATTACAAAAGATTTCTCAAAGAAATCAGAGAAGTCACAGTAAAATGAAAAATCATCCCATGCGCATGGATAGAAAGAATCAATATCACTAAAATGGCTATATTGCCCAAATCAATTTACAAATTTAGTGTTATTCCTATCATTCTTCACAGAACTATAAAAAATTATTTTAGAATTCCTATGGAGACAATAAAATCCTGAATAGCCAAGGCAACCCTAAGCAAAAGGAACAAAGCTGAAGGCATCAAGCGACCCAATTTCAAACTATACTACCAGGCTACAATAACCAAAAGAGCATGAAACTGGTACAAAAACAGGCACATAAACCAATGGAACAGAACAGAGAGCACAGAAATAAGGCCACACATGTGGGATCATCCTGTCTTCAACAAAGCTGATAAAAATAAGCAATGGGAAAAAGACTCCCTATTCAATAAATGGTGCTGGGATAACTGCCTAGCCATATGCAGAAGATTGAAGCTGCCCTTCCTTAAACCATATACAAATGTCAACTCAAGATGGATTAAAGTCTGGGCCCAGTGGCTGACACCTGTAATCCTAGCACTCTGGGAGGCCGAGGAGGGCGGATCACGTGTGGTCATGAGTTCAAGACAGTTTGGCCAACATGGTGAAACCCTGTCTCCACTAAAAATACAAAAATTAGGTGGGCATGGTGGCAGACATCTGTAATCCCAGCTACTCAGGAGGTTGAGGGATGAGAATTGTTTGAACCTGGAAGGTGGAATTTGCAGTGAGCTGAGATAGCGTCACTGCACTCCAGCCTGTATGGCAGAGTGAGACTCCATCTGAAAGCAAAAAACAAACAAACAAAAAGGTAGATTAAAGATTTAAATATAAAATCCCAAACTACAAAAACTCTGGAAGACAATATAGGCAGTATTATCCTGGACACAGGAACAAGCAAAGAATTCATTCCAAATACACCAAAAGCAATTGCAACAAAGCAAAAAATTGACAAATAGGATCTGATTAAACTTAAGGCTTCTATACTGCAAAAGGAACTATCAATAGATTAAAGAGACAACAGACAGAATCAGGAGAAAATATTTCTAAACCATGTGTCTGACAAAGGTCTAATACCCAGCATTTACAAAAAACAAATTTACAAGAGAAAAGCAAACAACTCCATTAAAAAGTGGGCTAAGGACATGAACAGACACTTCTCAAAAGAAGACATACATGTAACCAACAAACATATGAAATAAAGCTCAATATCACTGATCATTGGAGAAATGCAAATCAAAACCATAATGAGATACCATCTTACACCAGTTAGAATGGCTACTATTAAAAAGTCAGAAAATAGCAGATGCTGGTGAGATTATAGAGAAAAGGGAACACTTAGACACTGTCAGTTGGAGTGTAAATTAGTTCAATCATTGTGGAAAGCAGTATATAATTCCACAAAGAGCAAAAAGCAGAACTAGCATTCTACTGGCAATTCCATTATTTATTTATACTCCAGAGGAGTATAAATCATTCTATTATAAAGAGACATGCCTGTGAATGTTCATTACAGCACTATTCACAATAGCAAAGACATGGAATCAACCTAAATGCCTATCAACTACAGATTTGCTAAAGAAAACATGGTACATTATACACCATGGAATCCTATGCAGCCATAAATAAAAATGAGATGCATTTTGTAGGAACATGGATAGAACTGGAGGCTGTTATCTTTAGCAAGCTAACACAGGAACAGAAAACCAAATACCACATGTTCTCACTTGTAAGTGGGAGCTAAATGGTAAGAACTTATAAACACAAAGCGAAAAGCAGTAGACATTAGGGTCTCCCTGAGGGAAGAGAGTGGAAATAGGGAGAAAAGTGGAAAAAGATAACAACTGGGGACTAAGCTTAGTACCTAGGTGATGAAATAATATGTACAATAAACCTCTGTGATATGTATTTACCCATGTAACAAACCTTCACATATACCGCCAAACTTAAAAGTTAAAAGAAATAATTAAAATAGCATTTCTCTATACTGAATTATTTAAAAAAACTTACTGAATACATAAATGAATACACTTTTTAAAAATCAACAAACAGGTCCCAAGTTTTGCAACACAAATTTGTTCCAAAATTGAGAGTTCTCTGTTTACACAACTCACATCATTTCTTCATTTGCCAGATGGAAAGCTAGCCTCTGTGGCATCAGTACCCTTTGTTTTTATCTTAGTATCGTTTCTAGTTCATGTTCTCAGGGTTTCAACTTTTTCTCCTTAAATCCAACAATACAGACTTCCACATTCCCCTAGAGTTTTCATCGAGAAGGTACTTCTTGTGAATAAAAATGGAAAAAATCTTTTACATCTTCATGGACAACTTTAACAGTTCAACTTACTTATGTTTATTGTGACTGAGTGAAACAATAAACTGAAAAATACCAGTTGAGAGTGAACCACTGAGACCAAGTCTCCAACTTTTAGAAATTCTCAATACTATTCCCACTTAATATTTCTCAGGGAAAATAATTTACTGCCATTGTCTAGTAATTTCATATGTTTCACTCCGAGGAGTGCAAAGGAAAATAATTAATGTCTCTCCCTGGAAATTAGAAGGAATGGGATAGCTAATATGCGGGAGATTGCCAAGACCAAAAACATGTTCCACAAAACTTGGCAAAAGAATCAAAGTTGGCAAAGAAATCAAAACATTCTTACTATGCAGGTTGGGATCATGTTGAATTCATGTCAACAAATCATAGTTCTCTAAGGTCTAGCTCAGCAAATTTATGTTGCTTAAGAAAGAAAAGCAATGTGCTACAGAGGTCTGGTTATATTAAATACCTTAGCTTCATGCAGCACATGGTGAACATTTGTCCTGGTATTTCAAAGTTGAACAAGGTTTTTTCAAAGTACTACTTCTAAAATATACATAAATCAAACAGCCAGAGGAGGACACAATTCATTCTATTTAAAAATTTAACCATTTTTTTGAAGAAAAATAAAATCATTCAGTATAATTACCATAAGCTGCTAGCCTTATTTATCATCAACATCATCATCAACTAATACTTGTTGACTATACATTATGTGCTGGGCATTTTGCTAACCTCTGAAGACTCAGAAATATAATTTTTATCTATACTGTGACTGGCCTATACTTAAAAATGATAAAATGTAGTTGAAAGAAAGGCAGCTAGGACTCGTCTGTTTCTTTAGCCAGTCAGACAGTCTTGCAATCATTCTGTCATCATTCATTCATTTTATAGTTCCTCTTATTTGCTAACCACTCTACACAGTTCTGGACATGCAGAAGTAAACAAAACACATGCAGTCTCAGCTTTCCTGGTGCTAGATATTCTACTATGTATTGTATGAATATTAACTCACTCACTTTATTTAAGCATCAAGGTTATTTTATTTAATTATTTATTCATTTTTGAGACAAAGCCTCACTCTGTCATCCAGGCTGGAGTGCAGTAGCACAGTCTGGGCTCACTGCAACTTCCACCTCCTGGGTTCATGCAATTCTCCTGCCTCAGCCTCCTGAGTAGCTGGGATTACAGGCATGTGCCACCACCCCCAGCTAATTTTTTGCAATTTTAGTAGAGATGGAGTTTCATTGTGTTAGCCAGAATAGTCTCATAACTATGAAGAAACCAGAAAACTGAGGTTCAAAAGAACATTACCTAAATAATGAATGAATATAAATTCAGGTGTATCCCATTTCTTTTATTTTTTAGGTTTCAAGTAATAAATAGAAAATAAAAGAATGTAAGAGAAAGGAAATTTATCTGACATTGTTGACTGAATAACATAGCAGCCATTCACAAACCACTTCCATGCATTTACTAAAGCAACTGAAAAAACTAAATATTCACTTCCACAACCAGCCACCCTAGCAGCTAGAAGTGGCCAGATGACACGCTCCTTTCCAATAAAACACAGAAGTCTGGTAACGATGTCTGACAGTGTTCTGCGATCCCAATGAACAGAACAGGAGCAGTAGATAAAGTTATTTTTCCTTCATCCTTCCCTGAGCACAGATGAAGGTAGAGTAGTCCCTATGTCATAAACAGAAAACTAAGATATTAAAGATAGAAAGCCCCTTGATGACATCATCAATCCCCTGCATCAGGCTTGTCCTACCTACCCTTTCACTTTTTGTTGCATGAAATTTTAAAAAAGAGGAAGAAAGAAAACTTATTTGAAATACATATTTACTTATTTTATCAGCAATCTATTGTTGTGTAACCAATAGTCCCAAAACATAATGGCTTTAGTTGCCATTGATTAACATATGACCAGCAATTTGGTCTGGGTTCAGCTGGTGGTTCTTCTGTTAGTCTTGCCTTGGTTCATTCATATGGCTTTCTTCAACTGGCAGCTCAACTGGGGCGTGATGGTACAAAATGACCCAACCTTCCTGTCTGGAGGTTTGTGGTGGCTGTCAGTTGGGACATGTGTCTTCAGCATTTTAGCCTGGGCTTCTTCACATGGTGCCAATGCTACAGAAGAGCTGGTCACAGTACACCAGTCCTATCTGAGCCTTTGCTTGTGTCATATTTGTTAATGTCTTATTGATGAAAGCAAGTCGTAAGGCCAAGTTTAGAGTCAATGTGGAAGTGAACTAAGCAAGCATGAAAAGAAGGGGAGGTGTGAATCATTGGAAACCATTACTTTAATAATCTACCACTTATGCTAATGTTATTTACTCCTCTTTAATCAATTAATGTGTCCTATATGACAAATGAGTGCAACTTCTGAAAGCACTCTATCTCAAATATGACCTACTTTCTTTAATCTGAATTATCTTGTAATATTTCAAATTTTATTTTCTTATATGTCTATGGGCTAGACCACGTATATCTATTTTACTACTGGACAATGTGGCTAAAATATGTAAAAGGAAGAGCAAATCTTATTGTCTGCCAGAATCACTGACCACTGAGGACCTCTTCGTTCTGTAGTCAGTTTTGAGCTGCTTGCAGATAGCTAACAGCTCATTATAGAGAGCTGAGATAGAATAACAATGGATAACAGCAGGTAAAACTGCCCAAGGATTGGGAGGTCAGACACAAATTGTAGAAAGTGGGTCAAAATATGTAAGCAATTGCTTAATAGCACTGTCTCTATTGCATTAATAATGGGTAAAAATTATTCCTATTACATAAATATAAACATGATTTGTATTGTAGTGTCATTATTTAATTATGCACTCTAAAAAGGATAAATAAAACATATGCACATTTAACTAATAGAAATTCTACATTCTAGAACACATTTAAAAAGATATATCAGTGACTTGTTCTTGCCATCATTCACTCATTGAGTGCGTGCCTTAGAATCAGGTAAGTCAAAAGATACAAATCTTCCATGGGTTAGCTCATGCTGGGGTGAAACTGACATTCAGAGCATGAAGGTCTTGAAATGAAAGGGGATTTTTTTTAAAAAGAGGAAATTTGTTGGGGTAAGATTTTTTTTCTCTTATACACCAACTTTAGGATGCCTGTGTAAAATGTAATTTTAATGTGAAAACATGCACAGAAATGTAGTTATCACCAAAGTGTTCTAAAATTTCACTGGATTTTATTTAGAGTAAAAGCCAATTTTCCCTAAATATTTCACATGATTCTCTGTAAGCAGATATTCTAGCAGCCAGGATATTGTTAGTGCCACTACTACCATTAACTTTACTTTCAACACAAACAAATTTATTTTGTGAGGAGTAAAAAGGGGTAATTAAAGATGAACACGGAAAAAGCGTCTTACTGCTAACCCTTTTCCTAGCATTGGATTAAAAACACTAGAAATGCAGGGAAAAATTCCCATATAGATTCTTAATAATATAAAAGGAGACATACTGCATTTGTCTCACACAAATGCTAATTTTTAGCCCCTGTGGCAAGGTCTGTGATTGGCTCCATATGTTTCTACAATCAAAGACATATTAATATTCTTATGGTTCCATTTCTTTACCCAACTTGTCTTCCTCCTAGCCTCTAGCTGTGCATCTTCTAAACTCTCTGGCCTCCAAGAAGCAAGTACAAGAGGTGGTTCAGTTTCTCAGATATGTTTCCCTTCTCTTTCTCTCTAAAACCAATGACACAGTCAGCTTTCCAGACATTATAGGGTAAAAAGAGACTTTAAATTTGTTTTTGAGAGTATTTAAATTGGCCAGAGAGTCACTTTTGAATGTGTGCTAACATTCAGCTGACTTTCTAAATAACTTCTTCTCAAAGTCTGACAAGCAGATATCAATGATTGCCTCTCAGTCCTAAACTTCCAAGTTAATAATTTTGCCATTTAAGAATTTAAATGGAATCCTCATGCCTGTAATCCCAGCACTTTGGGAAGCTGAAGTGGGCGGATCATGAGGTCAGGATATTGAGACCATTGTGACTAACACAGTGAAACCACGTCTCTACAGAAAAATACAAAAAAATTAACTGGTTGTGGTGGCAGGCACTCGTAATCCCAGCTACTCGGGAGGCTGACGCAGGAGAATTGCTTGAACCTGGGAGGCGGAGGTTGCAGTGAGCCAATATTGAGCCACTGCACTCCAGTCTGGGCGACAGAGTAAATACAATCAAAAATACAACTAGGAAGTTAACAGACAGAAAATGTTTTTCAAAATGACTGTAATTTCCATAAATAGAGTATAACAACTGGTCAGATGAAAAATCACTTTCTAATACAATGTAGTGGCAAATATCATTTTTCCAGGACAATTTGTTCTTTTCAGATCATTTATCAAAAAAGTTACTGAAATGGATTCATCTGCCTATTCAACGTTAGAGGAAAATTATATTTTGTTTAATGTCATATGTAAGCATGATAAAGTTTGAGTGATGAAAGAGAAAGCAAAAGACCCAAAGAAAAACCTCTATCACAGAGATGACTAATTTTATTACTCTTACTTCTATTTAGAACATATTTTCAGAAGAAAGTAGAAGCTGCTGAAACTGCTGGTAAACTTTTTAAAAGAAACATTAAGGTAATATAATATGGTTTTTACAAAGTAAGAGAATTATCTTCCCCCGAATAAGAAGCAAAATTGTCTTTTAAATTTCTATCTACTAGAACTTGGTTGAATTAACTCAAACTACAGATGTCCCTGCCTGAAAACTGAGCAACTGGTAAATAAGTCTAACGGATACATAGGAAACCTGTGTCAGAAATAAGACGTTCAACTCATCTAAGATTGCATTAGAACACATTTTTTTAAAAAAACACTTGGCAAAGTGAAATGACATGAAGAGATGATGAAACTTTCTACTCTACTCTGGATGAAACACAAAATTAAAGGAGGGAGAACTTCTATTCAGTTATGGAGAATAGGAATATAAGGACTTTCCTTTCAACTCACATTTTTGTTTCTCATACAATGATGAAAAGTACAAAGTATTGCCTAGGTTTGGCATGACATTCAAATCAATGTGAACTATTTCCCATTTGTAAACCCCCCAAAAATGTTTAGCTTCTGACCATAAACGTGGGCAGGTACTGCCAGGCTAATATTTGTAAGGATACATAAAATAGGTTTTGTGGGTGTATGATTTCATTTAATTGATTTATCTATTTTAATTGATATGTAACATCTGTACATATTTTCCCTATACATGTGATAATTTGATACATCTGTATAATCAAATTGAGGTAGTTAAGATACCCATCACCTAAAATATTTATCTTTTCCTTATGCTAGGAACATTTGATTACTGTCTTCCAGGTATTTCAAAATGTCCAATAGATTAATGCTAACTATAATCATCCTATTGATCTATCAAATGTTATTTATAATAAAGGTTGGGAATGGAAGAATATTACAAATGCATTACTTTCTACAGTGTACTAATTGAATGTATTAGATTATGAAAATTCTATACATAGTTATACTGATTGCCTGTATATAATCAACTAATAGTCCTCTCTCTCTCCCTCAAATGCATGTTAATAGATACACACTGAACAAACATATACATATCTACACAAACTTTTTTCTTCTCACAATATCAAATGAATTTAATCCTTCTTGCTCAATGACACTTGATTCCCTGAGGCATGGAAAATATGACAATGGTGCAAAGGACTAACAGGTTTCATCTCACCTGCCAATTCTTTCTGTGATAGTGCTGTCAGAGCAAAGAAATGAGAAGGATTTGTAGGTCAGCCAAAAAGGGTACTATAATCAATTGGTAATGGCTTCTGTGGTAAGGGATGGGTAGCTAGATATTTACTATTCATTTTAGTTGATCTTCCTTTAAATGTTCTTTGCTATAAGACACATGGAAATCCAGACTTCAAAAGGAAAAATGGCAACTAACCAAAAGTAACATGTGTTGGGTCTCTGGGGGCGTTCAGTGTTTAACGTTAAGAAGTGGAGAGATATGGAAAAGCAGGAATATCCCATCAAGACAATTCAATCAGTAGCTGCATCATTCGGTTAAATATTTATTAGCTCAATTCATCACAATTAAACCTTTTAGACAGGGCATAGTTACTTAGCACTGGCAAGTCCATTGTGATCACTGGAAGCAAGTGCACCAAACAGGGTCAATAACCCATGAAAAAGTATACTTTTCTTTTCTACAGATAATAAATCTAAGAACCATCTCTAAGTCTGACAGGCATGTTAGCATTCAAAAGAAGCAATTCTAACCAGGGGTTAGGCATGGTCATCAGGGCTCCTTACATTTCCGACAGAACCTATACTTTTGCTAAAGAGCTTAACTTCAAGGTTACAAGCTCTTACACAATCCTAATGATTGTCTTCCATAAAAAGGAAGGATAGGGCCCCTCCACTACTTTTTCTTGTTTCAGTAGTACTATGTAGGGTTTTTCACCTAGAAGGGTGACAACCTTTTATGGCTTTCTTTGGAGGCCACCTGTGTCGACAAACTCTTACAGAAAGTTAACTATCTATGCTGTTCCTTGAAGGGAAAGGAATGACAGCTGGAAAATAAGGTACATAAAATTTCAAATTCCATCAGCTGTTAACAGGTTGTAAGTTTTGTTGTTGACATTTAGGAAAGTTATACACTGGTAATAACTTTATTTTGAATCTCAAAGCATTAAAGATTGCCATATCAAAAAACTAAGTGGTAACAGCAGTAAGTGGATTCTTTAGATATGCAATTCTAATCCTTATAATAAAAATAACCTGGACAGAATAAAGAGGGTTGGGAATTCAAACTCTGTTTAACATTCCTTATAGTTGCTATGCAGGTTTCTGGAGTGGTGGCATGCTTATTTTACGTAGCTTATAATAGATTAAATATATTTGAAGAGGACAGTGAGTATAAAACATGCAACTTCAGTATTTGGCCTATAGTGAGTATTCAATAAATAACAGTCACTATTATTTTATTAAATTTTGTTCAAGGGCAGAAGTTAAACCGGATATTCATAGCATTGCCTAAATGAGAGTTGCCCAATGAACTATTTACTTCCTCAATGAGGTTCTGATGTCATACAAATTTATGCCGGAAATTAAGTTCAGTTCTTTTGACATAATCTAGTTTTTAAGATTTTCGCTTGTGTTTGGTTTGGTTGTATTTTCTTAGATTATTATATTATTCTTCCATCTGTACCTAGAATAATTTTCCCTTCACTTTGTGAACTTCTTGTCCACCATTCAGGACTAAAGCTAGACCTCGCTTCCTCCAAGAAGATTTCTCTTTATTCTCTTCTTGCCAACACGGTGGGAAGGTACCCCTGCTTTTTCATATTGTCTTGGCCACATCTTTCTCCATCACAGTTAGTCAACTGTGATATAATCCTTTACTATATCCTCCCTGTATTCTGTGTTGCTTAAGGGCAAGGGCCTTGAATTGATATCCATAATGCCAGACATGTCAATTCCCTTTTAACCAACATAATCATATTTCTATTTGGGTTGGAAATTTCCTGAACATTTGCTCAATGTCTTTATCAAGATGAAGAATAAAAGATGAAATTTACTGAGCATTTAATACCTGGTACCACCATGCTAAGGATTTTATTTGTGAGGTCTCATTAAACTCTCTAAAAAAACCCTACAGAGAAGACTCTATCATGATCACTATTATACGGAAGGAGAAATTGAGTATTGGAGAGCAAAAGTAGCTGGCTAAATAAGCAAAATCAGTAAATGACAGAGTCATCATTGACACCTATGTGTACTGACCCCAAAGTCCTACATTTAACCAAAGTCATATTGCCGTCTATAAAATGTTCCATTTGCAACTCAAATCCTATTTAAGCGCAACCACAGTGTGCATTAAAATACCTACCTAGCGAGGTGCGGTGGCTCAAGCCTGTAATCCCAGCACTTTGGGAGGCCGAGGCAGGCGAATCACGAGGTCAAGAGATCGAGACCATCCTGGCCAACATGGTGAAATCCCATCTCTACTAAAAATACAAAAATTAGTTGGGTGTGGTGGCGTGCACCTGTAGTCCCAGCTACTTGGGAGGCTGAGGCAGGAGAATTGCTTGAACCCAGGAGGCAGAGATTGCAGTGAGCCGAGATCGTGCCACTGCACTCCAGCCTGTGTGAGACTCTGTCACACACACAAAAAATACATACCTATACACACAAACACCCACACCCCCCCATGCATATCATATGCTAAAAAATAAGTCAATACATAATAACACTAAAAATTACATACAAAAAGTTGTTCAGGCAAGCATGACTAGTTTCAGGACTTGTGAATTCTGCAGGCGTCTCAAAATCTGAAGCAAGGTGACAGATGATAACTGAGACAGTTTCTGATGATGCTAACTTGCATTGATTTGATGGGAGGGAAAAATCAACACACAGGTGATCTAAGGGAAGTCCAGATGGACTCCACCAGAGTGAATGAGGAAGCAGATTGATGGCAGATGAAAATTAACTCCGGAAAGGATGAAATAATGTGTGAGTAAAACATCAGATCAACTTTCCGGTGCAGCATTCAGGATTTTCTTTTAACCTCAGTACAAAAAGTCAGTTCATAGTATTTCACTGTCACAGGAGCCTAGTGTGAATTTAAGAGGGTAAATATTACAGAAGGATAACTTTCCCCATATAACCTGCATCTGTAAACACCTGGACTGTAAACTGACCAAATGTTCTATGGAGAAAATAGTTTAGAATTATTTTGGAGTTACTTTGATGATGTTCTTCACTGTGAAAAACCAATTTTCAAAAAGCAAACAGGATGCTTGGCAGAATGTGAAAAGGGACAGGACCTAACACCACGCTGAAGCATTACATTTGATTTTACTGTGTGTGCCTTAGAACCAGAACTGAAGCAGTCTTGGAGTGACAGCAAATGATCTTTTCTTATATAAGGAGCAATATCTGGACCAGTATCCAAGGATTTTAAAGAAGTATGGTGTGATATATAGTCATGCATTTAGATTACATAGATATGACAAAGAGTTACTATTGTCATTTTTGCTAATAGAAGACACTAGTAACTACTATTTTAATATTACCATGTACCGTAGGACAGGGACAGTGAAGATCTGTCTTCTGTTTATACAATTTTACAAAACAAGAACTGGAGTCACAAGGAAGTAATGGCAAATAATATATAAAAGGAAATTTTTCATCTCTGCAGTATATGATCAACTTGGGGCAATCAATGAAGGTCAGGATGCCAAATACTGAGGTTGGAGTTATAAGGAAGCTGACTAATTTTAAGATCAACAATAACAGTGACAATAGAGTAGGAAGTCAGGAGTGCTCAAACCCAAACTCAAGATATATCGTATCTTAAATTATCAAACCCAAACTCAAATAATATCGTATCTTAAATGATATGTTATCATTAACATCATGTCATTTTCATATAACATCATATTATATGATGTAAATAATAATATCATATCTTAAATGATATTATTTACGATATGATGCTATTTGTTCATATCTTGAGTTTGGGTTTGATCTTAAGAAGCTCTGTTTTAACCTTCATTCATTGTCTCTAAACTGGAAATCTGAGCTATGGGCTTTAGAAATCAAGCACAGTCTTTTATTTTTTTGGAGATGGAGTCTCGCTCTGTCACCCAGGCTGGAGTGCAGTGGCGCGATCTCGGCTCACTGCAACCTCTGCCTCCCAGGTTCAAGTGATTCTCTTGCTTCAGCTTCCCAAATAGCTGGGACTACAGGTGCACACCACCAGACACAGCTAATTTTTGTAGTTTTAGTAGAGGAGGGGTTTCACCATATTGGTCAGGCTCGTCTTGAACTCCTGACTTCATGATCCGCCAACTTCAGCCTCCCAAAGTGGCATTAATATCTTTAAAGGCAGATTATTTCAATTTAAGCATCAGAGAAATGACAGAGCATGGGATATTTCCATTTTTCTACTAAAGCAAATATGATCTTCCTTTATTGTTGACCAATTTCTACAAAGAATGGTCTTTCTTACTAGTAAAAATTTAATAATAGTTAAAGTCATTTAAGCTATGAATGTTTCAAAAGTAATTTAGAATTCAAAGAGACTTATTTAAGAAAATAATATGAGGTTCATTTTATTTTTCACTACATCAATTACTGATAAAATAAAGCTTATTCTTTTTTTTGAAATCATAATTCTAATGTATGCAATTTTTAATACCCATGGAAAAGCACTATTTGCTCTGATTTTTCTATATCTGAATTCTGATATTAAAAGAAAATGACTGAGAAAGGTAGTTTTAGTAGACAGAATAATGCTCCGACCTACCCAAAGATACCTATGACCTAATTTGTTAGTGGATTACCTTTGGTTACAAAGGGGACTTTGTTGATATGATTAAGTAAAAAATCATGAGATGGGAAGATCCTCCTAGATTATATAAGTGAGTCTTATATAATCATAAGGATCCTGATAAGAGAGAGGCAGAGGTTTTGGAATCACAGGAGGACACACGATGCAAAAGCTGAGGTGAGACACACACATACACACACACACAGAAAGAGAGAGAGAGAGAGAGTGACAGAGAGAGAGATTTGAAGATGCTATGCTGCCTACTTTAAAGATAGATTAAACAACCATGAGGTCAAGAAATGGAGGTGCCCTCAAGATGATGGAAAAATGCAAGGAAATTAATTCTCCCTTAGATCCTCCAGAAGGAAGACAGCCCTGCCATCATTTCAAATTTAGGACTTCTGACTTCTAGAAATGTAAAATAAGAAATTTATGTTGTTTTAAGTCACTAAGTTTGTTGCAATCTGTTACAGCAACAGTAAGAAATAAATACAAACCATGGCACTGGTAATGAGGTACTTCTGTTAAAAAAAATAAAATGCAGAAGTGGCTTTGAAATTGGGCAATAGGAAGAAACTGAAAGAATTCTGAAGACAGTGAAAAGCTTAGATTTCCTTAGACTTTTAGTGAAAATGTGGAAGACTGTTCTAGTGAAGACTTAGATGATAGTGAGGAACATGGTAGAAAAATCTGTATTTTCTTACAGAATGGGGCTTTCCAGCTCTTCCCTTTAAGACATGGAGTCTCTCCACACCCTGGACTGGCTGTGAGACTTCCTTTGGTAAGCAGAAGTGATGATATGCTACTTCAGAGTCTAGGACTCAAAAAACCATGTGTGTGTCTATTTTTTCTCCTGGAACATGGTCACTTCCATGAGAACAAGCCAGGCTAACTTGCTAGAAGATGAGATACCAAGCGGAAACGAGACAACTCATCCCAGCCCAGTCCACACTAGATCAACCAGAATCCAACTAGTCTGCAGCTGACTGCCAACCCAGAGTGAGCACATCAAAAATCCCCAGGTGATGCTTAGACTTACATAAACTACTACATCATGGTGTTTAAGCCACCAAGTTTTAGGGTGATTTGTTAACTGTTATGTGCACTATAGACACATTTAATCTTTCCACATATAAGTGAAGGAAGAAGTGACTGTTAGTCTCAAAGAGATTCATCAACTGAATCCTAATTCTCAGAGATTTTCCTTTCAAAATAATTAGTACTCCTCATTTGAACCACTGCATTAGTTTACATTTGGTGATGTAACAAACTACTGCCAATTCAATGGCATAAAACAACATACTTCTATTATTTTACAATTATGGAGTTCAGAAGTCCTAAAATCATGCATCTTTTGAAATCCAGATCTGCTGAGAATCTCCAAAATTACGTAGTCCTGGTTGTTTTTTTTTTGTTTTTTTTTTAGCAGCCAACCAATATTTTATTTAAACCTGTGAAATGCTATGCAATTGCTGAGGAGTGATTTACTTCCAATTATGTGGTCACTTTTAAAATAGGTGTAATGTGATACTGAGAAAAATGTATGTTTTGCGGATTTGGGGTGGATAGTTCTGTAAATAATTGTTAAGTTTACTTGTTCCAGGTCTGAGTTCAGGTCCTGGATATCCTTGTTAATTTTCTATCTCGTTGATCTGTCTAACATTGACAGTATAATGTTAAAGTCTCCCACTATTATTGTGTGGGAGTCTAAGTCTCTTTGTAAGTCATTAAGAACCTGCCTTATGTATCTGGGTGTTCCTGTATTGGGTGCATATATATTTAGGATC
>CAUYLG010002907.1:0-12302 GCA_963573385.1 Cacajao melanocephalus
TCTATTGACAACACCCTAGGGACGGACTCTTTTCTTCTCAGAAATGTACCAAGAATTAGTTATAGATTAGTGAACCTTTGAAAGTCTTTTAAAATTTTATGTCACTTAAATGTAATTATGGATAATAAAATAGAAATTACATTCAGTGTTGCCTTGGTATTAATTTTCAATCCATTCCTTTCCAGTCCAAGAACTGGCCTTGGCAAGTTGTAGCTAAAAACTCTCCTTATCTTCTTTCTCTGCCCCAATTCTACAATATTTCCGTGTTTCTAGTATTTTTCTTACCCCCACACAGCTCTGTGGCCATCATGTCTTCGATTCCAGGCCCTTTTCCCACTACACAGATTATTCTTAGTGTTCACAGACATCAAGTCTCTTTACTATCATGTTTCCAGAGAGGTGCTTCCTGGACATCCCTGCATTAGATGCCTCCTGGTATTGCAACCCATGCCTCTCATCCAGTTACTCACCTGCTCTGTTTCCTACCTCTTTATCCCAGGAGTGAGTTGGCAGGAGCATTCTGTGCTGGTAGGCCAGATTCTTCCCAATGAAGCAGGAATTGAGTTTGTTCAGTCAGCACCATAATTACAGAGTACTTCCTGAGTGCCAGGTGCTAGCCACCTCTGCTTCCCGGGAACCTGGTGCAGCCTGCTAGCCTTGAACATCTCATTCTGCTCTGCCAGATGACTGGTTTCCTATGTGGGAAGGTTCCTGTCTTTGCATTTCTATTTTCCTAGTATCTTGTACATAAAAGACGCTCAAAAAAAATCTATGCTGAAATGAAATGTGCAACAACCAACACACTCTAAAGGAATCAGAAAGTCAGGTAGGAAGAGGGTCAAATAAGCCTGCTTTCCTTGGAATGGTCTTTCATTCAACAGATAAGACATCTGTGCTGGGACCTTTAGCAGAATCTACAAGAGATTATCAATTGAGCCAGCCGGAGCAGTGAGGGGATTGAGAATCATGTCATTAAAACTCTGTGCTTCGTCTGAAGAAGAAAAGAGCTCATGTCCAGTGTGGGCCACTGTCAGCTAACAGGGAGGAAGGACTGCACACATGGACACCTAAATATGCAAGACACAGCAACTAGTCAACTCAGGATGGAATTCCCCATCCCTCCCATCTCACTCCTGTCCCCTTCCTGCATGTCTAGGTGGGGCTCTCTAGATGTTGGATTTCACTCCCTCCCCTCACCCCTTGACAGCCCCTGCTACCACCCCAGAGCTCCCTAACACCGAGCCTTGGTGGCAGCCCCATCTTCTCCTTTCTGATGTTTGATTAGGCAGCCCAGACCCCCACCCCCACCCAGAATGCTGCCCTTCCTCAAATTTCTGAAAAGCTGTGGAAAGAGGGAGTAGAGCCATTCACTGCTCTGAAGGGAGGCACAGCTAGAAAAGAGGATAAAAGAGGAAGGCAGCATTCCACGTCGTGTGAGAGCTGGCCAACACTGAAATGCCTGTCTGCCGGATGCTATTCCTGCCAACAGGAAGGGATGCTCTAGGCAGCTTTCAAACTGTTTTACTGTGGCCCATAAAATGCACCATATGATAGGACCCAGCGCATGTGCATGAACACACACACACACACACACACACACACACACACACACACACGAGGGGGGGGACGAAATTACACGGGACAACACTTGCTTTGGCTACACATCATGCACTAACACTTCCTCTGCACTGCTCTCCTCTCCCTTCCCCTCCTCCTCTCTTCTCTTCTATTTATTCTTTTAAATATGCTGATCCTAACTGAATTTTCACACCCTACTAGTAATCACAAGGGACAGTTTGAAAAGCACTGAGCAAGATGGTATTTCTGTAGGGGTGGCCAGATAACACCTGCATCAGAGCCTTGGAGATGCTTGGTTAAAATGCAGACTCCTGAGCCTCACCAAGACCTCCTGAAGCTGAATTTCTAGGGGTTGTTTGGGACCCACATATAAGCTCCAAAATGAACCCCTGCACTGGAAGAGTTTGGAGCAGATGGCCTCTAGATTCCTTCCAACTCCAAAGACTGGGATCTGTTGAGCACCTAATGTACAGGGCATTATACTAAGAGTTATGGGAGACACAGATCTATCACATGGCACCTGTCCTGCTGGAAAGACAGCACATGCATGTGGAGGAACTTAAATAACAACTTCACTGTGAACAGGTAGCTCATGATTAACACAAAGAGGGGTCCAGGCACATGATGCCCTGAGTCCAGAAGATGGGAACCTGTGCACTGTGGTAGTCAGGGAACTCTTAGCAGTGAGAAAACCTCTTGACCCATTAATTAGGAAGAGCAAATTTCTAATGTATCATGCTGTCCACACTAATAACCGTAACAGCAACAAGTACAACAGTAATATGTAGTTAGCATGAATCGGGCTATTTCATTGGTTACAACATGTGGCTTTCTGTTAATCCTCTTTTGAGGCTGACAGCAATCCTCTAGGCTGGGTCAGCGATTCTCAGGGGTGATTCCTGGACCAGCAACAGCAGCAGCACCTGGGAATTTGTTAGAATTGCACATTCTCAGGCACAGACCTACTGGATAAGAGATTCTGAGGTGGGGCCCAGCAATCTGGGTTTTAACAAGCCCTCCACTTGACCTCTGTGAACCTGTGAGTCAGGTTCTAGTTTTGTACCCCTTGTTACACATTCTATGTGACACCAACACATAGAAAAGTGGAGTAGGCTTCCCAGGGTTGCTCAGCTAGTAAATGGGAGAGCCAGGGTTTGAACCCCAGCAGTCTGGCTCCCCAGCCCACACACTTATGAGGAGTGGAAAGGACTCCCACTCTCACTCTTCCAGGGCCCTGGATGTTGAACTTGAACGTCACGCATTCACAGAAGTGTTGTTTACCACTCACAGACTGGCTTTATGAACAATGGGAAAATCAAGGCAGCAGACATTGAATATCACATCCACGGAGACTACATATCAGATGATTCTGAAATGGTACTTGACTTACAAAAACTTCTGGGGTTCCAGTTATTTGTGGCAATAAATTAAGTGTGAGCTTGGTTTCTTAGAGTATAGCTTTAGAAGGTTGCGTCCACCAACCTATGCTCACTTTGCATGGCATGTAAGTTGTGAGCCAGGATGACTCACAGAGCTCCCAATCTCCGCCCTCTCTGTGTGGGAGGTAGCCAGGGAGCTGTCGCCTCTTAGCTTTGAGGCACTTGGTGGCAGAGAGTGCCCAAGGCTCACTTTCCATTTGCCGAATTCTAGTCACAGAGCATCCCCTGGATGAATACCTCCCATTGTCCCCAGAAAACATTCATAAAGCAGCTCTCAATCATCCCTTTCTCTCTTCCCTCCCAACACCTTCACCCTAGGCAAGGATAGAATCCTCCGTCTCTCCCGTCTCACTCCTGTCCCCTTCCTGCATGTCTAGGCTGGGGCTCTCTAGATGTTGGATTTCACTCCGTGGGGATCAGGGAAGGATACGGTTGGCATCTGAAAGGAGGGCTGAGGTTTGGGCCTGTCCAGGCAAATCTCTCCTCTGCTATGTCCAGGGAACCTCTTTCTACACACTCCCAGAATCTCCTCTCCTGCCCAGAGCCTGGGCCCCATCCTAGGCCTTTATCCAGGCCCAGGTGTCTCATGTCCAAAATCACATTGAGTTCTTCCACGGCCCTTTACCCACAGTCTAATCCCATGACCATAAGTAGGAGGACATCACTGGCCTATTTGGCTTTTCCTGCAAGGTTTCTTTCTATTCTAGAAGCTTCAGAACTTGTCTTTTCTCTGCCCGCTCATCTCATTAGAGGGAAGCTCCACCTGTTCTCTTTGCTTTCTAATGATCCCTAGGATAGAAATCTACAGCTCACTCCATTTACAGGTGGAATTTTCATGACCTGCCCATGCATGGTTTTATGAGATGTATTCTCAAAGCAGATGTAGTCTAATTTAATAACAAATATGCACTATAATGCTTCAGAGGAGGGGATGCCTGAGAGCCAACAAGCAGCTGTCCTGTGTCAACTGCACAAAAGGCTGGGAAGGATTGCACCCGTCTGGCGGAATTGTTCTTTCCACTCTTTTTTCTACCTGGAGTCAGATTCAGTGATTCTGGAAAGTCACTCTGTGCCATCAACACTGAAATACTTTGGTTGAGTCATGATCAGAAACTCAGGGCTTTGTTTGAGCTTACACGGTTTAAATACGCAGGAACAAAATGGAAAAGATTCCAGGAAATATTATAAAGAGTGATGTCTCCAGCCTAAAGAAAAAGAAAAAAGGTCTGAGTGTTCATAATACTGATAACATTTTGGGGGTGTTGAGTAACTTTTCTAAAAAGCAAAATTAAGTTGTTTCCGTTTCAACCAAATACAGAACATTAGTTGGTTTAAATTGTAGAAAAATATTTTATTTGTCCATTTATATAAAGACATATATACTTAATTTATAAATTATATATACACTTAATTTAAAATTAAATGAAAAATGCTGTCCTGAGAGCCAGCAAGAAGGTGTTTGTCTCAACTGCACAAAAAGTTGGGAAGGACTGCACCCGTCTGGCAGAGTTGTTCATTCCACTCTTTTTTCTACCTGGAGTCAGATTCAGTGATTCTGGAGAGTTATATATATATACTTAATTTAAAATTAAATTCAAGATGCATTTAATTTTTAATTAAATTAAATTTTAAATTTTAAAAATTTTTTAATTTTTTTAAATTAAAATATATGTATACTTTTTAACACACCCAAAGTTGACCAACTCTAATACACCCTTTCATCACACCTGGCTCCCAGAAACACACACACACATCACTTGGTATTGGAGAAACAGCCAGATACTAAAAAATGATTCTTTTTAAATCAGTGCCATCGAAATCAGAGATAGAGCCCCAAAAAGGTAATGTTAGTGGAATTTTAGAACTTTTTTTTTTTTGCAAGAATTGAGTTTTGTAGAATTGTATGAAAAGATTATTGGAACAAAAAAGTAAAAATATCTAAACTTTTCTACACTGAACATGCATGGGCTTCTTGCCTAAGAGATATGTCTAAAATGCATTTACTTTTAAATTGTGTGTATATATGTACTTATATATGTGTGTGTGTACATATATATATATATATATATATATATAACTAAAATCCATATAATTTAAAACTAGATGGTCACCTAAGTAGGTATGAGATTCCTCTCTGTGGTGGTGCTGAGAATTGAATACAGGAACAAATCTTATAAGGGCTGGCATTTCTCTTTCCTGCATGTCCAAGGATGAGCCTGCAAGACCAAAGACCAGTTTGTCTTCCAATAGAGTCTTCCAAAGGTTTGGTTTTCCCCATGGAGCATATGTAACAGAGACCTAGATGACAGCTGTGGCAGCCAAATACCACCTTATCACCAGAGAAGGTCGTAAGAACTGATCATCAAAAAGTCTTAAAAGAACCGTCTTTCAATTCTAAAAGTCCCATTGTCTCTTAAATGCTTAATTGATTCTTAAAGTGTTCTTTCCTGCTAATTCTATAATATTCCACAGCTAATCACTACTATGGACTCACTGTAGATCTTGTGAAGTTTGGCGTTTTTGTACATCAGGTTAGAGATAAACATGTGCAAAATGATTGATAAGACAATTCACAAGCAATAATTTGATCCAAAGAATGTGATAAGATGCTGGGAGAAATGTACGAAAAATTCTTCTTACTACAGCAGGAAAAAAAGCTGTAGAACAATTTAACCAGAGGAATTATTGGAAGAAAAGAGGAATTTTCCTTATCCCCATGAAATTCTCAGTTGGATATCCAAAGATATTTTATCATCAGGTAATTTTCAGAAATGCTTGTAAGGCAGAAAGAAATTACCAAGATTTATTGATACTAATTTTTAGAAAATAACTTAGTAATTCCAGAGGTTTTGCTACGGATTTAGCAATTTCATTTCTTTTGCTCTAGCAGCTATGGTGCTATTGGTTGATGAAGAATTACTGATAGCAAAGAAAGTCTACAAAGAAAACTGATATTTAAAACACCAAAGTTCTAATGTACAGATCATTTTGAGGAGTGCCTTAAGTCACAAACCCATTTAACATCTCTTGTCATGTTCCGTGTGATCCTTAAGCATAACTTCTGGAAGTCTTCCCTGACCTCCAATACCTACACTGCACCGTCAACTCCTGATTCTTAATTCAGTACAGTTGCACCATGTTGAAATTGTTGATTTCTCTTTAGGGTTCCTCACTGCTGGCTGTAAACTGTACCCTTGTCTTAGCCATTTCATTATTCCTCTCTTTATTCCTCCAGGCATAAATGTTTGGATGGAATGATGGATGGATGGATGGATGGATGGATGGATGAATGGATGGATGGATGGATGGATGATGAATGGGCGAATGCATTGTTACATGAATGAGAAAGTGAAACCATTTCTGTGGGTATTGGGTGTTCCTCTGTAATTTCCTTGAAATTGCTCTACAACTTCTAGAAAAATAAGCTCAGATTGCATGGTCCTTCCTACAAAGCCACAGTGGAATTACAGAGAAGACATCAACATTTCTGATCATGATTTATTGTTGTTATCTGTAGACTTTTGCCCCCCTCAAAACACACACACACACACACACACCCACACACACACACATCACTTGGGTATTGGAGAAACAGTCAGACACTAAAAAATGAATCTTTTTAAATCAGTGCCATTGAAATAAAAGATAGATGCCCAAAAAGGTAGTGTTAGTGGGATTTTAGAATTTTTTTTGCAAGAATTGAGTTTTGTAGAATTATATGAAAAGATTATTGGAACAAAAAGGTAAAAATATCTAAACATTCCTACACTGAACATCCATGGGCTTCCTGCCTAAGAGATGCATCTACTAGGCACTTATGCTTCTAGCAACCGCCTTCCCATGGGAGAGGGAGCAGCTCCAATGCCTTAAATTGCCCCAAACTGGGTCATGTGTCTATTTCAGCAGCTCCACTGCTCTATTAGCATTTTCCCACTGGTTAACTTGGAAATGTAATCATTACTTTATAAACAGAGATTTCTTTCAAATGTTTAGCCACACCCAGATTGAAAGCAACATTTAAGCTCAGGGAAGACAATGACTAGTTTAGCTTTTTTTTTTTTTCAAATTAATATATATGTATACTTTTTAACACACCCAAAGTTGCCCAACTCTAACATGCTCTTTCATCACCCCTGGCTCCCAGAACATTTTCATCTACCTTTCTCAAAAGGTAGAGATCTGTCAAGGCTTCTACTTGCTCAAGACATTCTCTGCTCTGCTCTTGAAAGAAAAGAATCTGAGATCACAAATTCATAAATTGTACCCACCTGGTAAAATCTGTATTTTAATAAGGGATTTCTAGAGGTGGTGCCTAAATCTCCATGTTTTCCCAGTTTAGCAACCTGCAACACCCTGGGAGCCCCATAGGACCCAGGATTGGATAAGGGGACACCAAGCCTTGTTTATAGCTGAGCACGTAGATGGCTGCTCAGCACACCTCCTTTCAAAGAACATTGTTAAAATATACTACTAGTGGCCAACATTTTTTCTCAATAAAAATAGCTTCATTGTTTTTTGATTATACAAATAATATATGCTTACTGTTATTGCAAAGAAATTTTAAACAATACAAAAAGTTCAAAGAAAAAAATTAAAATCACCTGGAAGCCCACCATGCAGAGATAACTGCTATTCATATTTTGTCAACATCCTTTTCCACACCTCACATATGTCTATATGATTTTGCATAAATTGGGATCCTTTTGTACGTGCTGCATTTATTTGTTGACACATTTTTTAAGAGTTTTCTTTCTTGTTCCGTTTTGTTTGGTGGGGAAGGAAAATGTTGCCTCTTCCTCCCCTCTTCTCCCCACCTCCAGCCACCAGGCAGCCAGTGTTAACAGTCTGGTGTACATCCTTCCATTTCGTTCTCCACATACATGTAATCATAAGTTAACATTCATCACTTATACAGAGGTTTGGTATACAATAATGTAATGTCTTTGTGTGAGTATGTTCCTCTCATCTCCAACTATCTTTCTTCCTCACCTAGTGAATAAATAAATAAGTACATTGCAACCAAGTATTAAGCTCAATGAAAAAGCAATAGTTTTGAGGAAGTTGTAATGAGGTAGAGGGTGAGGCTGGCGTGCAAAAACTCTCTGCCTCCCTGGAAATTCCACTTAACACATTCCCTCTCCAGTCGCCTCAGTCGTCCTTTATGAATCAAGAAAGATGAAACCCAGATCCTGGTTAACTCAGTGCTCTGTCACCAGATACCTACTATGTGACTGATGACATCATTGAGGCAGTGGGGCTGCAAACAGCATTTGTTCTTGGAAGGTTAGAGTTTGCACCCCACTTCTGTACATTTAATGGCTGTGCGACCCTGACAAGTATCTAGTTCTCATCCCAGTCTCTTCATCTGCAAAATGGGAATGGTATAAATCTCACAGAATTATAAGGATTAATACAATAATACACATGAAAGTATTTTTAAGTTATGAAGTGTGTTAAAAAGGAAGTGTGACGCAGAACCTAATTAAGGAACTAAATGTTATCCAAAGAGGTGAGATGAACACAGATGGAATCATTTCAGTCCTGGAGCAGTTAGCTGCTGCAGGCAGGGCCATATACCTTCATGTCCAAGGGCAGTAACTCCTGTGGATAAGAGATGTGCCCACACATAGAGTGCACCAGCTTCATTCCATTAGTAGAATAACACCCTGAATCCCTTGATATACAAAACATGCTAAGAGAAGGCCCTTGCTCTGGGTCACTCCCACCAAATACTCATGGCTGGGCCAACAGGAGCAGTGCAGACCCAAAATGCTATCTGTCAGAGGTGAGACATCTCCAGGAGAGCTGCTCCAGCTTATAAGGCTCAGGGGGATTCCTATAAGCACACAAGGACCACTATGATATAGAAGCAAGAAGGCAGGCAGGACTGCTGGTAAGGACATGGCTGAGTGTGCACCATTCTAATGATAAACATCAGCAAACTGACACAAAAACGGAAAACCAAACACTGAATGTTCTCACTCATAAGTGGGTGTTGAACAATGAAAACACATGTACACAGGGAGGGGAACATCACACACAGGGGGCTAGGGAAGGTATAGCAGGGGTTGGGGGTAGGGGATAGCATTAGGAGAAATACCTAATGTAGTTGATGGGGTGATGGATGCAGCAAACCACCAAGGCATGTGTCTACCTATGTAAAAAACCTGCACGTTTTGCACATGTACACCAGAACTTAAAGTATAATAAATAAATTTTTTAAGTGACTATAAACATCCTAATACACATGCCCTCAGACCTACCATTTTCACTGTCAGGAATTTTGAAACAACTTTACTGAGATCTAATACACTTTATTGAGATCTAATCTAATCTATCCACATACCATAAAATTCACCCATTTAAAGTGTACCATTCATAGAGTTGTGCAACCATCATCAAAACCTAATTTTAGAACATTTAATCACTGCTAGAAATTTATCTAATGTTCGTTTTCAAGAAATTTTTTTGCCAAGATATATATGCAAAAATGTTCATTTTGGAAGCTATTCTTATAGGAGTGGGTGGGGGGTGATGCACAGAGTGTTTCTTATTTGGAAACTTCTTAAATAAGTTATGTTACATATATGATGGAATATTGTGTAGATATTAAAGCAAATGAGGTGGACCTACATGTTGATATAGAAAAAAGCACCCAAGATTGATTAAGTTTAAAAAAAAAAAACAGCAGAATGGTGTTTTTACTCTCATACCTTTTTAAAAACTTCTATCACAAAATTATGCCATATTCATAAATAGTGACAAGGACCTCATGGCCAGTTACTTTTAGGATGGGACAGGGCAGACAAGTGGGCAGCGGTGCTTTCATTCTCCATCTTGTACCTTTCTAAAATGTTTGATTTTTTTTTAAGTACACACCATGTTCATCTTTCCCTCTATGAAATCCTCAAGACCAGCTATATTTTGGGATTCTAAATTTTTCTGATTTTAAAAGATCATATGACCTATACTATTTATTAAAGCCCTCAGCAGAGTCTGTACAACATGTCACATTCAAGCATAATAATATTTCTGCAGTGAAGTGTACGATTACTTACATCAAGTAAGATTTTTTATAGACTTATGAATCTCTCATTGGATGAGATCAGGACAATTTCTCCACCAAATAGGTGCTAAGGGTTTTCAAGATTCAGAATTGCAGGTAACAGATTGGGGACTTATATTACCACTATTCAACTTTTCTTATAATAACCCAGTGTGTGAGAGAAATGAGATTATGGACAAATGAGATTTTTTTTATTATTATTAAACTTTAAGTTCTGTAGTACATGTGCAGATCTTGCAGGATTATTGCATAGGTACACACATGCCATGGTGGTTTGCTGCCTCCATCCCCCCATTACCTATATCAGGCATTTCTCCCAATGTTGGCCCTCCCCAACCTCCCCACCCTCCAACAGACCCCAGCATGGGATATTCCTCTCCCTGTGTCCATATGTTCTCACTGTTCAACACCCACCTATGACTGAGAACATGCAGTGTTTGGTTTTCTGTTCTTGTATCAGTTTGCTGAGAATGATGGTTTCCAGATTCATCCATGTACCTACAAAGGACATGAACTCATCCTTTTTATGGCTGCATAGTATTCCATGGTGTGAGATTTTATTTGTTATACTTTGCTGTATTTTATTCTATAATTCTTCGTAAGTTTTTTACTCCCCAGAAGCAATTGAGAATAATATGCTCAGAGGAAAAAGGAGAAAGAATTCACAAGGACAGAGTGTTCCTCCCCAAATGACAACTAAGGGCAAAGAGGGTCTGTTATCCAACAAAAATGAGATCTAAATTCTACCAGGTGTTAACAATTTAGGTCAATTTGCTGTTGCTTTGCAGAGTTGGAACAGCAGAGTGAGGTACTCTCCTTATTGAATTTAACCTTACGCTAGGAGAGACTCACAAAGGAGGACAACGCTAGCAGGCATTCAAAGTCTAGCCAGTTAATGCTGCTGAAAATGGCGAGAGGACCCTGCAACAGCTGATTACCAGATTTCAACAGTAAGGGACTCATTTAGGCTTTTCTTTGTTTCACAGACTTCATGGAACAGCACCTTTGCTATTCTTAGGTGGCACACACCTTTGGATGAAACCACTGGTCCTGTACCAGTGAAACTGTAGCTTTATTTCGTGGCTTTTGCTACTTCATTTGTGACTGCCTCACTGTCAAAAATTCACATACAGGCCAGGTGCAGTGGCTTACGCCAGTAATCCCAACACTTTGGGAGTTAGAGGCGGGTGGATCACGAGGTCAGGAGTTCGAGACCAGCCTGACCAACATGGTGAAACCCATCTCTTCTAAAAATACAAAAATTAGCCAGGCGTGGTGGCATGCACCTGTAATCCCAGCTACTCAGGAGGCAGAGGCAGGAGAATCACTTGAACCCGGGAGGTGGAGGTTGCAGTGAGCTGAGATCGCACCATTGCACTCCAGCCTGGGTGACAAAGCAAGGCTCCATCTCAAAAAAAAAAAAAACAAGAACACATTTCTAATTTTATTTCCAGGTTGCTGCTCTAGTTCATATCTACACAATTGGATCTGTATGAGTCACTTGTGGCAGAGCTGAATTGGGACAAGGTATTAACACCAAAATGACACAGGTGAGAAAGGTTGTTTCAGTTTTGCCATCAGCCAAAATTGGACTTTATAAAATATTCCCAGACTGCACTGTAATTAATGCACTGTAATTAATACACTGTAATTAATATCACCTTTGGGCTTTGTGATACAATGGCCAGAATTACCCAGTGTTCCCAGGAGCTCTTTCTGAGTTACCTGGAAATAAGCCAACTGGAACATGGGAAGAGGGCTTCACCTCCCTTCTCTAGTGGGAGGGGCTTCACCAAAACTCAGCTTCCTGGGAAAATAGTAGTTCCTCACCCTTGCCTGGAGCAGCTGTAACTTTTCATGGGCTCCAATGTTCAGTGAGGGGCCACAGCATTTCCCAGACAACTCCTGTGTATTCATTATACATATGTTTGAGTGCCAGTTACACCCGAAATCCAGACTTCCTGGTGCCAGACAACGTGTTCATTCCCCAATTAAGTCCACTTTCTCATGCTTACTCTATGAAAAGGGCACCCATTATAGGGTCAGGGTACCCCCTCTAGAATGGAGACCCATGCTGAACTCAAGTGATCAGCCTGCATCAGCCTCCCAGAGTGCTGGGATTATAGGTGTGAGCCACAGCATCTGGCCTAATTATTTTTTAAAATAAATTTAGTTTAGCCTAAGTGTGCAGTGTTTATAAAGTCTACACCAGTGTACTA
>CAUYLG010002908.1:0-19232 GCA_963573385.1 Cacajao melanocephalus
GTTTTCCTGGATAATATCCTGAAGAGTATTTTCCAGCTTGGATTCATTCTCTTCATCACATTCAGGTACACCTATCAAACGTAGATTAGGTCTTTTCACATAGTCTCATATTTCTTGGAGACTTTGTTCATTCCTTTTTACCCTTTTTCTCTAATCTTGCCTTCTTGTTTTATTTCATTGAGTTGATCTTCGACCTCTGATATCCTTTCTTCTGCTTGGTCAATTCGGCTGTTGAAACTTGTGCATGCTTCATGAAGTTCCCGTGTTGTGTTTCTCAGCTCCATCAATTCATTTATATTCCTCTCTAAGTTGTCCATTCTCGTTAGCATTTCGTTAAATCTTCTTTCAAGGTTCTTAGTTTCTTTGCATTGGGTTACTACATATTGTTTTAGCTCACAGAATTTTCTTATTATCCACCTTCTGAAGCCTGATTCTGTCAGTTCATCACACTCATTCTCCACCAGGCCTTGTTCCCTTGTTGATGAGGAGCTGTGATCCCCTGTAGGAGGAGAGGCATTCTGATTTCGGGTGTTCTCAGCCTTTTTGCACTGGTTTCTTCCCATTTTTGTGGATTTCTCCACTTGTTGTCTTTGTAATTGCCGACTTTCAGATTGGGTCTGAGTGGACATCTGGCTTGTTGGTGATGAAGTTTTTTCTGTTTCTTAGTTTTCCTTTGATGGACGCCCATTCCCCACAGAGCTAGGCCTTCCTGGGTTCAGCTATGCTTACTGTGAAACTCTCAGTCCTCAGCGCTTCCAATTGCTGTTCTCCTTGTGTGGATGGGACCAGCCGAGCGTGACTCAAAGGCACCCAGTCGTATATACTCTGCAATGAGAAGCACCGCACCAGGGCGCCGGTAAAACAGCCGTGCCAGCCAAAGGAGTCACGCTGGTGACCTGTGTGGCTCCTCCACTGGGTAGCTTCTAGTTTGTGGGCAACAGAAATGCGTCTGAAATTGCAGCGTCAACTCGCTCTCTGTGCTTTCACTGGGAGCTATACCCCTGAGCTTTTGTTAGTTGGCCATCTTGGATCTCTCTCCACCAGGTGATGAAGTTTTTTCGGTTTCTTACTTTTCTTTAGGTGAACACCCCTTCCCCACAGAGCTGGACCTTCCTGGTTCAGCTGTGCTTGCTGTGAATCTCTCAGTCCTCAGTGCTTCTAATTGCTGTTCTCCTTGTGGGGATGGGACCAGCTGAGCCTGACTCAAAGGGCACCCCATCCCTTATACTCTGCACCAAGAAGCGCCATGCCAGGGCGCCAGCAAAACAGCCGCACTGGCCAAAAATGTCATGCTGGTGACCCTTGTGTCTCCTCTGCTGGGAATCTTCTGGTCTGTGGGCAACAAAAATTCATCTGAATGTGCGGCGTCCACTCACTCTCTGCACTTTCACTGGGAGCTACAATCCTGAGCTGTTTCTAATCCGCCATCTTGGATCTCTCTCCAGTTGCCTTTTCAATAAAGATGCCAAACAGTTTTTGTTAGCCACGCATTTTTAAAAAAACAATTATTTACATAAAAAATGTAGTGATCAAGTACATAATTTTTACATTTAGCAAACCTGAATTAGTTTAAAAAACAGCTGAGAATGGTAATGCTCATTGTACTATCCCATAAAATTCTTAGTAAGAAAACCACCCATCTTTCAATATCTTGAAATGTCTACATGGGAAGCCTCAAGTGTACTGAGCTTCACTTGTCTATAACCTAGGAACTATTTGTATGTAGCATATCTGTGTTGTTATTTGCCATTACTTCCTAGTACTAGAAACCGTGGTATAGTACAGGAGTTGGTCAAAAATTTTTATAAAAAGGTATAAATACTTTTAACCTTCCAAGACACATATTGATTTCTGTCACTTTTTTTAAACCCCTCATCCCCCAATCTTAGCTCATGGATCATTGAAAAAGAGACTCGGCCAGATGTGGCCTCAGGGCCAAAGTTTGCTTACCCCCTGATATAGTGGTTAGGAACATAGACCTTGGAACTAGACTTCTTGGGCTGAAATCCCAGGTCTGTTACATATTAGATGTGTGACCTGGAGCAAATCCTTGAACATATATTCTGTAGTTTTCTCTTCTGCGAAATGATGATACTAATATTACCTCCCTCGCAGGGTTCTAGTAAGGATTAGGAAGTTAGTAAATAAAGTACTTAGACCAGTGTATAGAACATTCCAAGTGTTAACTCTATTATGAGGAGCATTATTCCTTGCAACAGATTTATAGGAGTTTTTGCAGGTTTTTGATTTGCTACTCAATAGTTATCCCCCACTTATTCCATGCCAGTAGAACCTTGATTTTGTTTCATTGTCTATCTAGAATTGTTAGTTCGCCCTAATTTTAAAAAATGTTGCCTGGCCAGTGAAGTACTGAGAATGCTTAATGAGATTTGAGATAACAGGATTTCATAATGATTAACAGATTACGTAAGATAGCCCTTTGATTTTGCTAGATGTTTGTATGTCTAGACATGTGATTCTGCCTTTTGGTCTTGAGATAAGATCTGACAATAGTAGAACATAAAACTGGGAAGCAGTTGGATCGATGATGTCTCCAGCAGGTGGATTAGCCAACTTTGTTATATGAAATAATAGTTTTTTTTTCCCCTCATTATACGGATTGAGTTGGGATTTTCTATTTCTTAGAGCTGAAGGTGGTTTAACCAGTTCAGGCATACCTTTTTGAAGAATTATTAATTCATAAATATTAACAGCAGTCTCTGGAGAGCGTATGCTTTTAGGAAAAATTGATTCACGGGTAGCTGTGTTTCCATCCCTAGAAATCTCCATGTGATGAGCCTGATCCTTTGAAGTTATTTACCATTCCATTGTAAGAAACAATGATTCTCTGCTTCATTGCACTTTCATTGCATCAGCACAAGAAAATCACTTGGAAATTACGATTATCTTATGTATATCTTACATTTAAACTATGTTTATTAAGTTAAATTGTTCATTGATCTGTCCCTATGTCCATGTGGACATTTGAAAGACAGACAGAGTCTGGGTGTTGTACAAGTTCAGGCAGCATTGACTCCTTTCTTCTAGATACCCTAAAGGCCTGCACCATCATGCTATCATGTTCTTGTGGTAGTATAATTAAGCCAACAAATACTAATATCCTTTATGTTTCTGACATTTGTTTCACTGACTTCTTTGTGCTCATACAAACTGTAATGTTTTAGTTAGTATAGCTTTATACTTTTATTTATTTCTTTGTCCTAGATGGAGTCTTGCTGTGTCACCCAGAGCTGGAGCGCAATGGTACAATCTCGGCTCATTGCAACCTCTGCCTCCTGGGTTCAAGCAATTCTCCTGCCTCAGCATCCCAAGTAGCTGGGATTACAGGCATGCGCCACCACACCAGGCTAATTTTTTAATTTTTAGTAGACACAGGGTTTCACCATGTTGGCCAGGCTGGTCTTGAACTCCTCACCTCTTGATCCACCCACCTCGGCTTCCCAGTGTTGTGATTACAGGTGTGAGCACCATGTCCAGCCTATAATACGTTTAATAAAGAACAGTGCTTTAGACTGGGCACAGTGGCTTATGCCTTTAATCCTAGCACTTTGGGAGTCCAAGGTCGGTGGATTGATTGAACCTAGGAGTTTAAGACCAGTCAGGGCAGTATCGTGAAAGCCTGTCTCTACAAAAAAAATACAAAAAATTAGCTGGGCATGTTAGCATGTGCCTGTAGACCCAGCTACTCAGGAGGCTGAGCGGGGAGGATTGCCTGAGCCCCAGGGAAGTCAAGGCTACAGTGAGCCATGCATTGCACCACTGCCCTCCAGGCTAGGTGACAAAGCAAGACTCTCTTTTAAGAACAAAACAAAAAAATCCAACATCTTTCTATTTCTTAAAGTTTTTTCCCCCATATATTTTTGTTAAAGGTTTTATTTATTCCATTTGTTAGTTTCCCCCACCCCCATACAAAAGTTTTGTGTTCTGACTGGATTTGCATTACCTGAGGGTAAAACACTTTCTTTTGCTTACCTGGATCTTTCCAAGATCAGGCCAGAGTCCAGGGCCCAGGGCTCAGGTTGTACCTGATTTTCCCTCTTCTGGACAGTTCCTCAGAATAACCTCAACTTTACCAACTGCCTTGGGGACAGCTCCCTGAGCTCTGATTTTGCCTCCTCCCTGCCTAGTGGTTCTTCAACAGCAGGGCTCTCTTTGTTTCCAGAAAATAGAAGTCTCACCTGGGCACCCATGCATCTCCAGGTTTTCTTTCCATCTGCTTAAAAAGGTCTTTGGATGCCACAGTTTGGGGTTATGTGTGATTTTATTCAGACCAGATTTTCCCACTCTGAATGTGGAAACAATACTGAGCCTTTGGGTTCTAACCTCAATTTGGTATTTGTTTGTCTGACTGAGCAACATTCTAACCACTGCCTACCTGTCTAGTTGACAGCTTTCACTAGCCATCTATCTGACCATAGTTATCTGTGTGACCAATAGAGACGAATGCATCTAAGGACTTTTGCCAGGATGAGTGGCTGGGTGATAATTTGTCTCCTCATTCTTCATAGTTCTGAAGTGCACCTGCCCCCCCCCCCCGCCCTGCCATCTCCACACCTTCTTCCATCTGGAACACATTCAAGGATTTCATAAGCAGATGTAGCTCAGCATACTTCCTGACCTAGCATCCAATGTATAGTTTCAGAGACTTGTTCATATGTGAACTGCATATTGCTGGGGAGTGTGTTGATAGCTTCCAGCATACTCTCAGAAGAGTCAATAAACCAAGAACCACAGTTTAAACAAGACCCTCAGAAAACTCTCAGATGGCTTAGACTACCCCCAAATGCTATTTTACTGCTTTTCTTTTAAAATTTATTATATATTTTTTTACATGGGTCTAGCAACCAAAGGAATGTTTTACTGCTTTTCAAATCTGCTCTGAGAGCCAGGTTTTGGAGTTGGAGTTGAGGATCAGGGCTGCATTTGGAATTCCATGATCAAGTGTGTGGACCCAGCAATTGCTATTATGGTAACCTTGGTGGCCATGAGAAATTTGCATGCAAGAGAGGTGAAAGGGAGTCCATCTGATCCTTCCTTGCCTAGTGGTCTCCTTTAGTACAGGACAGAAGAGCATTCTCTCTGTGGCTCATTCAGAGCCCTTTTGCTCTGAACTGAGAGATAAAGAATAAAACGTCAGGTGTCTTTCTGCATTGGGATAAGTAAGGACAATGCATGTTCTGTGGGAAGGATAGCTTTTACACCCAGAACTAAGATTTTACAGTTAAGTTACATCAAAAACATTAAAATAGGGGAAACAAAAATTGCAAATAAGAATGAATCTAGTCAAAATATCTCAAAAGATAATACTAATATGATTCTATATTTGTACTTTAAGTGTTAATAAATTATTTGTGAAATTTTTTTGTTGCATGAGGCAATAGAGGCAACTTCTGCTTCTTTGAGCTGAATGAGAATTTAGTTTAAAGATACAGGGGAGAAAATAGAATAAGTACTGTGGTATTGGATTGGAACAGGTGTTATTATGAGTTTATGGTTTTCATTAAAATAAGAAATATACAGAAGTGCCTATGTGGGTGCTTGCATGCACACATCCCAGCTCTATCCACTGAGAGGGCATGGTAGCACTAATAAACTAGTAGTAATAAGCATAGCTAAATGCCATTCTTCACTAAAAGAATCTGGTCTTCTTGAAGAAATAGCTAATTGCAGGATTGGGACAAGGAAATTACAAGATTAGCCTGAAATATTTTTTTTTCCATAAAAGTTGTATTAATTAATTTACATACATTTTATGGAAAACTCTATGAAGATTTCTCAAAGAACTAAGGATAGGACTACCATTTGGTCCCACTGAAATTAAAAATTTGTGTTTTGTTTAAGACACCATCAAAAGTATAAGAAGATGAACTACAGGCAGGGAGAAAATATTTGCAAGATGTATATTAGATGAAGGACTACTATTCAAAATATACAAAAAAGGCTTAGAAATTATCAGTAAGAAAATAAACAACCCAATAAAATGGGTTAAAGGCTTATACAGATAACTCACCAAGATGACAAATAGCTATATGAAAAGATACTTCACATCATATATCATTAGAGAAATGCAAATTACAACAACAATTAAATATCACTGGCCAGGCACGGTGGCTCATGCCTCTAATCCCTGCACTTTGGGAGACTGAGGTAGGTGGATCACTTGAGGTCAGGAGTTCAAGACTAGCATGGCCCACATAATTAAACCCCAACTCTACTAAAAATACAAAAATTAGCCAGGTGTGGTGGAAGACACTTGTAATCCCAGCTACTCAGAAGGCGGAGGCAGGAGAATACCTTGAACCCAAATGGTAGAGGTTGCAATGAGCAGAGATCATGCCATAACACTACACTCCAGCCTCGGAGACAGCACAAGACTGCGTCTCAGAAAAAAAGATTATATATCACATCATACCTACTAGAATGACCAAAATCTAGAACACAAAACAACAAATGTTGGCAAGAGTATGGAGAAACAGAAAATCGTATTCACTGTTGATGGGATTGCAAAATGTTAGTGCTACTTTGGAAAACAGTTTGGCAGTCTTCCGAAAGTAATTTAACTCTTACCATATGATTTAGCAATCATGCTCCTGGTATTTACTAAAAGGAGTTAAAAACAGGTTTACACAAAAACCTTCACATGGATGTTTATAGCAGCTTTATTCATAATTGTCAAAACTTGAAAACAATCAAAATATATTTTAGTAGATGAGTTGATAAACTGTAGTACATCTAGACAATAAAATATTATTTAGTGCTAAAAAGCAATGAGCTACAGAGCCATAAGGAACATAAAAAATAAAACCTTAAATGTGTATTACTAAGGGAAGTATGTCTGTCCCAAAAGCCTACAAACTGTATGTTTCCTAGTCTATGACATTTGTTACCAGTTTGTTTAGACAAGACTATACAGACAATAAACATATCAGTGCTATCAGATTTGGTAGAGACACCCAATCTCTACGAAGAAAAAAATTAAAATGCTGAATGTTGTGGTGCACACCTGTGGTCTCAGCTACTCAGGAGGCTGAGATGGAAAGATCACTTGAGCCCAGGAGGTTAAGGCTGCAGCGAGTTGTAATCAGGACACTACATTTTAACCTCAGCAGCAGAGTGAGACCAAAAAACAGAGTGAGTCCAAAAAAGACTACCTTTAAATCTAGAAATATATAAATAGGCTAAGGGAATTTTTTTAAAAAACAAGAGTTTATTTCTGCTGATTATAAAAGTTTGGCTGTGTTCCCACCCAAATTTTATTTTGAATTGTAGCTCCCACAATTCCCACATGTTATGAGAGATACCTGTTGGGAGGTAATTGAAACATTGGGGCTGGGCTTTCCTGTTCTTTTCTCATGCTTATAAATAAATCTCATGAGATCTGATGGTTTTATAAAGAAAAGTTTCCCTGCACAAGTTTGTTTCTCTTGTCTGCCTCCATGTGAGATATGCCTTTCACCTTCCACTATGATTGTGAGGCCTCCTCAACCACACCAGGGTTTATTAAACCCCATTTTAATGAACTGTTAGTTTATTAAACCTCTTTCTTTTGTAAACTGTGCAGTCTCAGGTATGTCTTTATCAGCAGAATGAAAACAGACTAATACAATAAATTGGTAACAATAGAGTGGGGTGCCACTGAAAAGATATTCAAAAATGTGGAATTGATTTTGGAACTGGGTAACAGGCAGAGATTGGACAAGTATGAAGGTCTCAGAAGAAGACAGAAAAACCTGGGAAAGTTTGGAACTCCCTAGAGATTTGTTGAATGGCTTTGACAAAAATGCTGATAATTATATGAACAATAAAATTCAGGCTGAAGTGTTCTCAGATGGGGATAAAGAACTTGTTGGGAACTGGAGCAAAAGTGACTCTTGTTATATTTTAATGAACAGACAGGTCATATTTTGCTGCTGCCCTAGAGATTTATGAAACATTGAACTTAAGAGAGATGATTTAGCATATCTGGTGGAAGAAATTTCTAAGCAGCAAAGCATTCAAGTGGTGACTTGGGTACTGTTAAAGGCACTCAATTTTAAAAGGAAAACTAAGCATGGATGTTTTGGAAATTTGCAGCCTGACAATGCGATAGAAAAGAAAATCTCATTTTCTGAGGAGAAATTCAAGCAGGCTGCATAAATTTGCAGAAGCAATGAGAAGCCAAATGTTAATCACTAAGACAATGGGAAAAATATTTCCAGAGCATTTCAGAAACCTTTGTGGCAGACCCTCTCACTACAACCCCAGAGGCCTAGGAGGTTAAAATGGTTTTGTGGGATGGGTCCAGAGTCTCTCTGCTGTGTGCAGTCTAGGGACTTGGTGCCCTATATCACAGGCATGACTAAAAAAGGCCAAGGTACACCTCAGGCCATGTCTTCAGAGGGTGCAAGCCTGAAGCCTTTGTTAGCTTCCATACGGCATTAAGTCTGAGGGTACACAGAAGTCAAGAATTGAGGTTTGGGAACCTCTGCCTAGATTTCAGAGGATGCATGGAAATGCCTAGATGTTCAGACAGAAGTTTGCTGCAGGAGAGGGAGCATCATGGAGAACCTCTGCTAGGGCAGTATGGAAAAGAAATGTGGTGTTAAAGTCCCTACACAGAGTCTCTACTGAGGAACTGTTTAGTGGAACTGTGAGAAGATGGCCACCATCCTCCAGACCCCAGAATGGTAGATCCACCAACAGCTTGCATTTTGTGCATGGAAAAGCCACAGACACTCAATGCCAGCCCATGGAAGTACCCTAAAAAGCCACAGTGGTGGAGCTTCCCGAGACCATGAGAATCCACCTCTTGCATCAGCATGACCTTGATGTGAGACATGGAGTCAAAGGAGATCATTCTGGACCTTTAAGACTGAACTGCCCTGCTAGATTTAGGACTTTTATGAGGCCTTTAATCCCTTTGTTTTGGCCAATTTCTCCCATTTGGAATGGCTGTATTTACCCAATGTCTGTAACCCTATTGTATCTAGGAAGTCACTAACTTGTTTTTGATTTTACAGGCTCATAGGCAGAAGGGCCTTACCTTGTTTCAGATGAGACTAAACTGTGGACTTTTGAGTTAATGCTGAAATGGGTTAAGACTTTGGGAAACTGTTGGAAAGGCATGATTGATTTTGAAATGTTAAAACATAAGATTTGAGAGGGGCCAGCAGTGGAATGATATGGTTTGGCTGTGTTCCTACCCAAATTTCATCTTGAATTGTAGCTTTCACAATTTCCACATGTTGTGGGAGGAACTTGGTTAAAGGTAATTGAATCATGGGGGAGGGTCTTTCTCATGCTATTCTCATGATAGTGAGAAGTCTTACAGGATCTGATGGTTTTATAAAGGAGTATTTCTCTGCACAAGCTCTCTTCTCTTCTCTGCCTCCATGTAAGATGTGCCTTTCACCTTCCACCATAATTGTGAGGCCTTCCCAGACACATGGAACTATGAGTCCATGAAACCTCTTTTTTTTTTTTTTTTTGTAAATTGCAGTCTCGAGTATGTCTGTATCAGCAATGTGAAAATGAACTAATACAACAAAAGACTCACTTTAGATCTAAGAACATAAATAAGCTAAAAGTAACAGTAAAAAAAAAATCTAGGTGAACTGTGTTCAAATGAAAGCCAAAGGGACCACAATTATATTTTGCAAAATACATTGTAAGTCAAAATGTTTACAAGTGATAAAGAAGAATATTATATAATAATAAACATATCGATTCAGTAGAAAAGTGGTATCAATAAATATATGCACATCTCAAATCAGAGTTCACAAATATATTGAACTAACATTGATACAAATGAAGAAATAGAGAGCATTTTAAAAATAGTAACCACCTCATTACCAGTATCAGTAATGGGAAATAAAGCCAGATGGAAAATTAATATGAGAATCAAGGACTTAACACTACAAGCCAATTGGATCTAACAGACATATAGAGAACAGTTCACATAGCAACAGCAGAATACACAATCTTCTCACTAGCTTATGGAACATTATTTTGGAGAAATCACTTGTTAAGCTACACAAGTTTTACCAAATTTTAAAAGAATAATACAAGCTATCATTTCTCCTCAAAATGAAAGAAATAACCAGAAATGAATAGCAGAAGAAAAACTGACAAATTTATAAATATATTTAAGTTAAATAACGCAATTTTGAACGTGCTCTTAAGAGTCGAAAGCCTTAATAGTGTGAAGATATCTATACCATCCAAAGTGATCTACACATTCAGTGCAATCTCTATCAAGTTTTAAATGTCATTTTATTTTGCATAAATAGAAAAAGCAATCCTAAAAATTATGTGGAATATAAATGGACCATAAAAAGTTCAACAATATTCAGAAATAAAAACAAGTTTAGAGAAATCACCTTTCTTAATTTCAAGACTTATGAAAAAATACAGTAATCAAAATAGTTTGGTACCGGCATAGGAGCATATAGACAGACCAGTGAAACTGAATAGATTATAGAAACGAATCCTGATATATATGGTCACAAAAGGAGTTATTTGTATACCCATATTTATTGCAGCATTGTTCACAACAGCCAGTAGATCAAAGCAGCTCAAATTTTCTTCAATGAATGAATAAATTTAAAAAACTTGAAATATAAAAATAGTGGAATATCGTTCGGAATGTCAAAAGCAGAAAATCTGATAATTTTTACAATACAAAAAAGTCTTGAGAACACTATGCTAAGTGAAACAAACTGGTCAAAAAAGATAGATACTATATGACTCTACTTCAGTGATATTCATCATAATCAAATTCCTAGTAAAAGAATGTCAAATACTATATATGAGATCCTGGAATGAAGGAAATAATAAAGTTGTTATTTCATGGGTTTTGAGTTATAGTTTGCAACATCAAACATTCTGAATATTTGTTGCATAACAACGAGGACATATTTAGCATTAACTTATTATATACTAAAATATTTGACATGGTGAATATTTCAATTCAACATTTTTGATGACATTAAAAATAAAAATGTTGAGAGATAAAAATTAATACACATTTTCAAAAATTAGTTTCAAATCATAATTGTTTTTCTCACATGAAGAAAATATAGATTCATCAAAAAATAATGAAGAAATTAAGACAATTTCCTTGACTATTACTCACCTAGAAAGTATATAATAACATTGCCTACCAAACAACAGAAGTCTCCACCAGAAACTACTCCAAGGTCAGCACAGTGCTCACAAGCAGAACAATGTCTCCATGTCTACAATAAACACGTGCTCTTATTGAGCAGGTAGAAGATCTAAGCCCAGGGACTCAGACTGGAGAGTTGAGGGGAGGAAGTTGATGTTTATAATAGTTTTGTCAAGGCCACTTTGTTTATTTTCAACATTCTGTTGCCACCTCCAAGGCAACTTGAAAAGAAAAACATATGCATTATTCAAAGAGAATCTGTCCCAGGTCTTCTAAAAGGGGCTCAGGTCACATGTATTTCTTTTCTCCTTTTAAAAATATTTTTAATATTTGTGGAAACATATTAAGTATATATTTATGGAGTATATGAGATGTTTTGATCAGGCATGCAATGTGCAATACATCATAGAGAATGGAGTATTCATCACCTCAAGCATTTATTCTTTATGTTACAAACAATCCAACTGTATTCTGTTATTTTAAAATGTACAATTGCTTGCTACTTTCATCACTTCTATTCAACATATTACTGGAAGTTCTAGCCAGAATAACCAGACAAGAGAAAAATATAAAGGGCATCAAATTGGAAAAGTGAAAGACTGTCACTGATAAACGATGATATAATCATGTGCCTAGAAAACCCTAAATGCTCATCCAGAAAGCTCCTATATCTCAGAAGTGAATTTAGTAGTTTTAGAATACAAGATCAATGTATACAAATCAGAAGCACTACTATACACTAACAATGGCCAAGCTGAGAACCAAATGAAGATCTCAATCCCTTTTACAACCACTGCAAAAAAAAAAAAAAAAAAATCCAATAAAAAACAAAAAACCAACTTAGAATATACTTAGTCAAGGAGGTGAAATATCTCTACCAGGAAAACTACAAAACTATGAAACACTGCTGAAAGATATCATGGATAACACAAACAAATTGAAACACACCCTATGCTCATGAATGAGTAGACCCAATATTGTAAAAATAACCATACTGCCAAAAACAATGTGCAGATTCAATGCAATTCCCATCAAAATTTTATCATCATTCTTCACAGAACTAGAACAAAAATCCTAAAATTTATTTGGAACCAAAAAAGAGCCCACATAGCCAAAGTGATAGTAAGCAAAAAGAACAAATCTAGAGGCATCACATCGCTCAACTTCAAACTATACTACAAGGCTGCAGTTACAAAAAGAGCACAATACCAGTATGAAAATAGGGATGTACACCAATGGGATAGAATAAATAACCCAGAAATAAAGCCAAAATATTACAGCCAACTGATCTTTGACAAAGCATACAAAAACATAAAGTGAGGTTGGGTGCAGTGGCTCACACCTGTAATCCCAGAACTTTGAGAGGTCCAGGTGGACAAATTGTTTGAGCTGATGAGTTGGAGGCCAGCCTGGGCAACATGACACAACCTCATATTTACAAAAAATACAAAAATGAGCCAGGCATGGTGGTTTTACCTGTAGTCTCAGTTACTCCAAAGGCTGAGGTAGGTGGATGGCTTGAACCTGGGAGATGGAGGTTTCTGTGAGCCAAGATTGTGCCACTGCACTCCAACCCAGGTGACAGACCTAGAAGAAGAAAAAAGAAAAACCAAAACCATAAAGTGGAAAAAGGACACCCTATTCAACAGATGGTGTTGAAATAATTAGCAAGCTACATGTAGAAGAATGAAACTGGATACTCATCTTTCAGCCTATATAAAAATCAACTCAAGATGAACCAAAGACTTAAATCTAAGACCTCAAACCATAAAAATTCTAGAACACTGGAAAAAAAGCTTTTAGAAATTGGCTTAGAAAAAGTATTCATGATCAAGAATCCAAAAGCAAATGCAACAAAACCAACTATAAATAAACGGGACCCAATTAAACTAAAAAGCTTCTTCACAGTTAAAGAAATAATCAGTAGAGTAAACAGACCACACAGAATGGAAGAAAATATTCACAAACTATACATCTGACAAAGGACTAATATCTGAAATCTACTAGAAACTGAAACAAATCGGCAAGAAAAAAAAAACCAAATAATCCCATCAAAAAGTGGACAAAGAACACGAATAGAAAATTCTTAAAAGAAGATATACAAAATTCTTAAAAGAAGAGATATATGAAAAAAATGCTCAACATTACTAATTATCAGGGAAATGCAAATTAAAACCATCTTGCTCCTGCAAGAATGCCCATAATTTAGAAATCAAAAAACAATAAATGTTGCTGTGAATGTGGTGAAAAGGGAACACTTTTACATTGCTGGTGGGAATGTAAACGATAACCACTGAGGAAAACAGTATGGAGATTCCTTAAAGAATCAGACTAGAACTACTATTTGATCCAGCAATCCCACTACTGGATATTTACCCAAAAGAACAGAAGTCATTATATAAATAAGACACAAATACATATATGTTTATTGCAACACATTTCACAACTGCAAAGATATGGAATCAACCTAATTGCCCATAAACCAATGAGTGGACAATTAAAATGTGTTTTATATACACACATGGAATATTTCTTAGCCATAAAAAGGAGTAAAAATATATATTTTGCAGCAACTTGGATGGAGTTGGAGACCTTTATTCTAAATGAAGTAACTCAGAAATGGAAAACCAAATATCGTATGTTTTCATTTATAAGTGGGAGCCACACTATGAGGACACAAAGGCATAAGAATAATATAATGAACCTTGGGGACTTGTAGAGAAGGGTGGGAGGAGGATGAGGGATAAAAAACTACATATTGGGTATAGTGTACAATGGTTCAGTTACCTGGGTGCACAAAAATCTCAGAAATCACCACTGAAGAACTTCTCCATGTAACCAACAAACACGTTCCTTGAAAACTATTGAATTGAAAAAAAAATAAAAATGTACAATTACATGATTATTGACTATAGTCACCCTGTTGTGCTATCAAATACTAGATCTTATTCATTCTTTTTAGCTATATTTTTGTATTCATTAACTACCTCTTCCCTCTGCCTCATGGCTCTCACTATCCTTCCCAGCCTTTGGTGACCATCATTTGCTTCTCTGTCTCCATAAATTCAATTGTTTTACTATTTAGCTTCAAAATAAATGAGAACAAGTGTTGTCTTTCTGTGCCTAGCTTATTTCACATGTATTCTATCTTGCCTTCCACTTGGTTCAGCTTTCTTTGAACTGTGTGGTTTAAAATGAAAAAATACATTTTCTCTATGTGTGTATTTTAAAAAATATATGAACAGCTTGGGTTGTTGTGACTGGAAATTTGTTGGATGTGCTTTTTAACCTAGATTCTTCTTCCACTGCTTAAAGCGCCCAAGATGCTTTAAGCTGAGCACCGGTTTATATCACCAAGTCATACAAAGGAAAGGAAATAAGATGTTTAGGGCCTCCTAATGTGACAAGGTTAAAGAAAACTAAAAAATATTGTGTTCACCATAGTTTTATTAAGATTTAGTTTTGTAGTGCTTGTAAATTATTCTCATTTGTAACAGCATCAGGGTTGTGCCTTCAGTAAATTAGAGGTAACATTATAGTGTCTGGCATAAATATTTTCAATAGTGAGAACCTATGGGATGGAAATTGAGCTTAAATTCTAGACTAACTAGATGGCAGCTTTGTGCTCAACAGGAAGTAGGTAGTTCCTAACAGGCTTCAGTAAGTCCTATTTTAAAAATAATTTTAGTAAAAGTATAAACTCACTTTCTTCTTCTAGAAGTACTTAGTGATAGTTGTGTAAGGGGATTTCTTTTCAAATGTAAGAGCTAAAATGAATATATTGCCAATAATTAGATTTCCAACACTTATCTGCATCCCCACTTCACCTCCTTTATTATGTTGAAATGTCATTTCATTTTACTTAGTCCTCCTCTCCTGGAGAGCCGAGATTAGAGATCATACACTCCATTAAGTTAAGGGTTTTAACTGGAGGGAGAGAAGCAGCTATATGAACAAGCATTGGCCACAGTGAGGGAAAAGAAATGTGTATGGACTTGAGACTACTTTATAGTCAGATATGTAAAAGCAGCAAAATGCTGTTCTCTGCAGTCTCCAGAAAAAAACTAGACCCATACATGTGTGAATTCAAAATACGAGACAGGTCTAAATCAATTTAGGAAGTCTACTTTGGGCTGCTCTGGGAATACTGCTTGTAAGGTAGCCCTGCTCTGCAAGGAGCAAGAAAAAAATTTGTTTTAGTTAAAGAGAAAGTCTATTATGTCAACATTAGGAACATGCTCATGACACAACATAGCCTTGGGAGGTCCTGATAACAAGGTGGTTGGTCGAGGTACAGCTTGCTATTATACATTTTAGAGAGTCATAACACATCAATCAATATATGTAAGATTTACATTTGTTCAATCTGAAAGGGCAAGACAACTTGAAGTGGGGGGCTTCTAGGTCATAGTTAGAGTTAAAATTTTTCTTATTGGCCATTGATTGAAAAGGTTATTATCAGTAGCAAGCAGTGTCTGAGTTAAAATAAGGGATTGCGGAAACCAAAGTTTATCATGCAGATAAAGTCTCCAAGTAGCAGGCTACAGAGAGAATAGATTGTAAATGTTTCTTATAAGACCTTGGGTCTGTGTTGATGTTAATTCTGGAATGGTATAATGAGGCACATTCAACTCCCTGTCTTCCATCTGAAGTACATTTTCAGGTTAACTCTGAAATGCCCTTGGCTGAGAGAAACAGTCCATTCAGATTACTGCAGGGACTTAGATTTTTGTTCTTTGTTTTGGTTTACATTCTCCCCTTTCTGGCCAAGCTTTGCCAAAGACAACATCAATGGACACAAAATTTTTATTTTGTTGCCTAGCATTGCCAGAGTGGCATGGCTGCTGGCCCTGGGTCCATCCTATCTCTGAGTAGGACTCCCTATGGCCAATGAAATTAATAATCAAAAGACTTATAATCAATTAAATGTTTTATGCAAGCTAAATTATTCTTTGATGTTCATTACCCCTTAATTTTTTTAAAGTAAAAAACAAACACAAATCCAAATGCAAGTTTACAAAACTGACTTTAACTTTTATGTGTTCAGCTACTGTAATTTTGGGTTTATTTACAAACTTGCAGCAATTAGGTATACAAAACATAAGCACCATTCTGAAAAATAAAATTTTCAAGATATATACCCAGCTTACAACTCATAACTGGGAGTATTATAATTATTATTATTGTTACTTTTGAGATGGAGTCTCGCTCTGTTGCCCCGGCTGGAGTTTAATGGCACAGTCTTAGCTCACAGCAACCTCTGCCTCCCAGATTCAAGCGATTCTCCTGCCTCAGCCTCTTTAGTAGCTGGGATCACAGGTTTGTGCCACCACACCCAGATAAATTTTGTAGTTTTAGTAGAGACAAGGTTTCACCATTTGGTCAGGCTGGTCTGGAACGCCTGACCTTGTGATCTGCATGTCTCAGCCTCCCAAAGTGCTGGGATTACAGGTGTGAGCCTCTGTGCCTGGCCTTATTTTTCTTTAACTCTATAAGAAATAGAAAATTATTTATGTTTGGGATGGATGAAAAGATGCCACCTAATAGCTCAGAACGCAAAATCCCTTGTTCTACCAGCTGTTTAGGCATAGTTGTATTCATTTTTAATTTGGAATATCTGAGCCAATTCTATCACTCAAAACTGATCCTTACAATCTCACATGCCCACATTTTCTGCAACATTTATTTCGCTACCTAAATAAATGGTGCTTGTATAGTCTTAGCAGGGCATTTTCAGTGAAAACAGATTAGACCCAGTGAGATTCCACATGAGAGAGATTCACATCTATTGTCTTCAGAATACCTTGATTCGGGTTTCCTTGCAAGTGAATCAAAGAGATAAATGACATTAAGATTTTAGTTAATCAAAAGAGTATTTGTTTGTCAGAATAGAAAAAGAAACTTATTTCACTAGAATTCCAGGTAAAAATATAAAGAGAAATTATAATCTGGTATGCTTTAGAGAATTATCATAGCCAAGAAATAATTCATAATTCAGTCTGCACTCAAAAACAGAAGTCAGGGCTGAAATTTAGTAATAGTTGTTGATAAAAAGAGTCAAATTGTAAAATATTTGAAGACATTTACTCTTAGCCAAATATGAGTGACCATGGCCTGTGACATAGCCTTCAGGAGAGTCTGAGAACATGTACCCAAGGTGATTGGAATGCAGCTTGGTTATATATATTTTAGAGAGACGTGAGACCTTAAGGAGTTCAGATTTCAGGAGTTTGAGACCAGCCTGGCCAACATGGTGAAACCCCGTCTCTACTGAAAACACAAAAAATTGGCTGGGCATAATGGCACATACCTGTAATCACAGCTACTCTGGAGTCTGAGGAAGGAGAATCACTTGAACCCAGGAGGTGGAGGTTGCAGTGAGCTGAGATTGCACCATTGCACTCCAGCCTGGGTAATGAGTGAAACTTCATCTGAAAAAAAAAAAAAAAAGAAAAGAAAAAAAGAAACACTTTAGGGCCAGTCACGGTGGCTCATGCCTGTAATCTCAGCAGTTTGGGAGGCCAAGGTGGGCAGATCACCTGAGGCTGGGAGTTCAAGTCCAACCTAGCCAACATGGTGAAACCCTGTCTCTACTAAAAATGGAACATTAGCTGCGTGTGGTGATGCATATCTGTAATCCCAGCTACTCAGGTGGCTGAGGTAAGGAGAATCACTTAAACTGGGAGGCAGAGGTTGTGGTGAGCCAAGACCACACCACTGCACTCCAACTTGGGCAACAAGGGCAAAATTGTCTCAAAAACAAAACAAAACAAAACAAACCCCAAAAAACAAACAAACAAAAAAAAAATAAAAACAAACAATCAAAAGAAAAACGTTGGTTAGGTCCAGAAACATGGGACTACTTGAAGCAGGGGCACTTACAGCTTATAGGTATATTTTTTTCTGGTCGACAATTGGTTGAGTTTCAAGGACCTGTGATCAATAGAAAGAAAAGTCTGTGTTAAAATAAAAGTTGTGAGAACCAAAGTTCTTATTTGCTTAGGAAGCCTTCAGATAGTAGGCTTCAGAGAGAATAGGTTGTAAGATGTTTCTTAGCAGACTTAAAGTCTGTGTTGATGTGAGCACTAGAAAAGTATAATAAGGCATGTCTAGCCGGGCTCAGTGGCTCAAGCCTGTAATCCTAGCACTTTGGGAGGCCAAGGCAGGCAGATTGCGAAGTGAGGAGATGGAGGTCATCCTGGCCTACAAGGTGAAATCCTGTCTCTATTAAAAATTAGCCAGGCATGGTAGAGAATCACTTGAACCTGGGAGGCAGAGGTTGCAGTGAGCTGAGATTGTGCCACTGCACTCCAGCCTGGGCAACAGAGTGAGAATACATCTTAAGAAAATAAAGGCTGTCTGACCCTCACTTCCCATCATGGCCTGAAACAGTCTCTCAGGTTTAATTCTAAGAGAGCCTTGGCTGAAGAGAAAGTCTATTTAGATGGTTTGGGAACCCCGGAATTTTATTTATGGTTTACATACTCTCCCTTCTGGCCAAGATTAACCAGAGGCAACATCAAAGGCCGAAAAACATTTATTTTGTACCATAATATTGCTGGGGTGGCAGGGCTGCCTGCCCCAAGTCCATCCTCTCCCTCGGTGAAACTCCCTATGATCAAGACACTTAAGAGTCAAAAGACTTGTAGCTAATTAATTTTTCTAGGCCAGATAGAAATGGACATGAATGGCATTTATTACCTCTTAAAATTATTATTTTAAGTAAAAATCAGCAAACAGAATCCAGAAAGCAAAAGTTACAATACTGACTTTTTTTAAACTTCTATTTGTTGAGTTACTGCAAGCTTGGGTTTAGTTACAGACTTATAGCAATTAGCTATATAAAACATAAGCATCTTCAGCCAAACTAAGCTTCATAAGTGAAGGAGAAATAAAATCCTTTATGAAAAAGCAATTACTCCGAGATTTCATCACCACCAGGCCTGCTTTACAAGAGCTCCTGAAAGAAGCACTAAACATAGAAAGGAACAACCAGTACCAGCCACTCCAAAAACATACCAAATGGTAAAGAGCATCGACACAATGAAGAAACTGCATCAACTAA
>CAUYLG010002909.1:0-40897 GCA_963573385.1 Cacajao melanocephalus
GAGCTGGGGCCGGGGGCGGCGGGGGCTGCCGGTGTTGGTGGGGGCTGCTGGGGGTGGCGGGGGCTGAAGGTGGAAGAGGGAGGCCCGCAGGTGAAGCAGGTGGCTGCAGGTGGAGGAGGGGCTGCAGGTGGAGGAGGGGGACTGCAGGTGGAGGAGGGGGCTGCCGGTGGAGGAGGGGCTGCAGGTGGAGGAGGGGGGCTGCAGGTGGAGGAGGGGCTGCAGGTGGAGGAGGGGGATCTACAGGTGGAGGAGGGTGTCTACAGGTGAAGGAGGGGTCCCAAAGGTGGAGGAGAGGCCCAGCAGGTGGAGGACGGACCCAGCAGGTGGAGAAGAGAATCCACAAGCCCAGGATGAGCAAAAGCTCAGTTGTAAGTCTGCGGAGGGCTCTATTTATTCACGTATTTCTGGTTTTAAAAACACAATTGATGTTAAACATACTCAAAGGTGTAGAGAATGGTACTCACAAGTCGCCAAGAGGCATTGCCAAGCTCCCACAATCCACCACTCCTGAACCCCCTCTTTCGTCCACATCCTACCCAGTCCTCCCCAGCCCACCCAGATTTTAATGTGAACTCCAAATATGGTTTCATTTCACCCATAAATAATTCTGCATGTATCACACGAGAACATTGAAGAATCATTTAAGAACAAATTAACATGAAACAATATTCTGTCAGTGTTTAACACTGATATGTGTATAATTTTTGTTTCAGTTTGTTTGAATCAGGACCTAAATAAAGTTCATATATTAAAACTAGTGCGTATTTGGTGTGAGGCTCTTTTGATCCATAGGTTTCCTTTCTTTGGAGGTTTAAAGTAAGGGAATATCACGATTTGTGACAATTTTTTAAACACTACTATAGCTCTGTATGGAGATCAGGAAGCAGGGGGCACATGGACTGAGCAGGAGCCCCTAGGAGGCCATTGCATGGTCCAGGCTGGGGGTGAAGGGGGTCTGGGACCACAGCAGAAGGAAAGAATTTGAATGAATATAGGACTTGCTTGTTGACCATCTCACATTCTAGTTAGAGCGTACTGGGTTAATTTTTTAGGTCTAGCAAACGGAGTTTGCAGAGTATGAATGTATACATGTATAAATAACAGACATCTACATATGAATCAAATCTGTGAAATTAATACACACATAGAAACGTAAGTATCTTACAGATAAAAACATGTACACAGCATGCTTAGATAGCAATGAAGTCATACAGAAAAAGTTTCAAAAGTTACCAAAAAATATACCGTTGGTTCATATGCTCCCACACTCCCTGAAATAAGGTTAATCAAGTTGCCTAATTTTGATTTCCTCTCTAAAGTGTTAACTTCCCTTGAGATTTTCATGAATTATTTTAAAGCCACAGTGCAGCCTCGTAGAAATTAATTATTTATTCCTGAGAGACAATAAAGCACATGGTTTTCCAAATAAGTTCGGTTGCTGAAGAAAACCTAAGAGATTAACTGGGAATGAATGAGAGACCCAAAATACGGCTTCCCAGCCGCGTGCCCAGTGTTGGCCCAGGGGCCCTGGGTGCACTGCGCACACTCCCCGGGATCTCTGGACAAGCACCGCCTGCTGCCCCGGGGCCAGATCTGCCCCAGTGAGTCAGAAGCGGGCCTGTTCTTTCCACTCTAATGGTTCTGCATCTGCTGCGGCCAAAATCCTTTTCCTGTCTGTCTTTCATCTGCACTACGTTGCCTAGCTTTCCTGTAGAGGCCCCGGTATGACTCTGAGAACGATCACTCTCTCGTTCTGTTTTGTGTTCCTTTTACCGATGGCAGCTTTCTTTTTACACTCGGTGTCCCTCTGAATGGAGTGTTTTGCAGCACCTGGAAGCCTCACACAGAGCCGGCCCCTGCGTTCACACAGTCTCGGGTGCGGGGTGACTCATGCAGATCACCCGATGAGCCTCAAGTTGGCTTTTTATATCTGGCTGTTGTTCAGAGCTTTAAAAATGGGGAAGGGGAAATGAGAGGGAAAGAGGGAGAACAAAACCAGAATGACAGGAAAATGGCAGAATTTCCATTCATTATTACCATTTACTTAGCATTAAATGTCAAGTAAGTCTGAAGGGCTTTGGGGTGCATGAATAAACAGGCCAGCAGGTAATTTACTTTCATTCTGTATGTACATCTTGTGCTTCTCACTCAACAGTGAGGTCCCCGTTCTTGCCTCACATTGGCTGTCCTTGCTCCTGGTGCTCTCAAGGGTGTGAACTCGGCTGAAGATAAGGGGTTGTGACTGCTGCTCCTGTCACCGCTGAGCTCGCTTACAATACATCCCCTGGCTCAGCAGCTCCACACAGGACCGACGCAGCTCGCAGCTACATTTTCAAGTGTGTTGCTGCACATTCCCTTGGGTGTGGACTTTGGATTAGTGTCACTGTCACAGACGCTAGACAAACACTACATCCCTCCACGCACTAAGCTCTTTGCCTTGGTTTGCACTCCTCTGAGGAATGTCCAGACTCTGTCTACACAATGCCGAATATCTGGATCAGAGTTGAAAAATGTAATTTAAAACGTCAATGTTTGTGTTGTAAGGAAAAAAGCCCAGAGTTTCTTATATTTGGATATATTAGAGAAAGAGAAAACCTTTCCCCTCAATTCCATGAGTGGTATACTTGAAGATGCTAAAAATATGCTGAGTTGAATCAAACGGTTATTGATATGATCCACGGCACTCCCCAGTGCAGGGTGTAGATCAATAACTCAACAAAGATTCTGTTCTCCATGGTCTTCTCCGTAGCATGGCTTCAGATAGCCTGACCTTTTATATTCTCAGGATACATTTTCTAGACACTTAAAGCATCACTATTTCCTATAGACAAAAGTGGGGTAATTAATAATGACTACTCTGAATGATGAGCATTTTACTGGTGTGCCAGCCACTGAGCTAAGCTTTTAAGGAGTTATCTCACTTAATGCCTTCTATGAGCATTATGGTATCTCCATTAAATGTATGAGGCATCTGAGACTCAGAAAGTTCAAATAACTTGTCCAAAGTCACTCAGCTGAATTATCAAAGCATGACTCTCACACAGCCTATATTCTTACACCACACCACCTTCTGGAAAATTTGGACTCACTTTAATCCAAGTAGTCTTGGTTCTATTTTATGGTCATTAAAGCCGTGTGTCTTTGCAACCCCCAATCCCACCTCCCATGTGTGTGAGTGATGGATAATTATTGTTTGGTTAGGCTCATTTCCTTTTGTTCAATTTCCAACTGCTATGCATAATAGCATTTCCTTATTCTAGAGGGAAGCAGCAGCTCAGAAAGAACTCGAGGACGGCTCCTCTGCAGCGCTTCCTGTTGAGGGAGCAGGAAGTGTGCAGGAGCTGTGAGGAAGCCTGCCGGAAAGAGATTCCTAGAGTTGAAAGTGGGGAACCATCAGGCCCAGTGTGGAGCCCAAAGCTGAGCTTAGAAGCTGATAGGAAATAGAGGCCTAAACTTCCACGTTTCCCTTTCCTACAGTTCTGTCAACAGAGACTCTGTAAATATGTGACCGGCTGAATTCTAGAAGATAAATGCCTCAGAGCCTAGCCATGCCATGCAGCAGCACAAGGCCAGCTCATAGCAAGTACAGAGAACACAGCAGAAGGGGGCAAGAGTGAGTCAAAAGAACTCACTGCTGTTCCTAGGCTCCCCGAGTGTCACCCATGGAGTCTTTCTCTTTATAGTAAAGTCATTGAGAGCAAGGGACTAGACGTCAGGTTGATGAGAGAGAGAGAGAGGACAGAATGATATAGAACATTATGGAAGTAAAGTGGAAAATAAAATTTTATGCAGGATATGAAACAGCAAAAGATCTATTAAAAAAAAAAAGCTACAATCCAACTTGAGGGAACTTGTGTTAGTGAGTGAATGCTGAGCGTCAGGTATCTGAAGATCAGCCTCGTGAACACCTGCCTAATGAAGACTGGACTGGAAGGCATTCCCTGAGGGCCTCCTTGACTAGAACATAACTGGATGTTTCCATATTGACCAGCATGACTAACTCAGAGAAGAACAGACCAGGACCCACCACACTAGAACACGTTCATCAGTGACCCCTTTCTCCTATGCATCTGCCTTGCTTTGCTTGTGCTCATTTGCATATCCATGCACACAACAAATATTCATTGACCACCAGCTCTGTGCCAGGCACTGTGGTTGATGAAGATGTGTTGGTGAATAAAACACATGGCATCTGGAGCTGACTATCCTGCAGAAGGATTTAAGCCTGCTTTCGAAAATCTAAAACAAAAAAAAAAAACAGCAGCAACAACAGAAACTCCAGCCTCCCTGGATTCCACACTCCCCTCTAATTAATATGATATTGCTTGGCTACTGATATGGTTTGGCTGTGTTCCCACACACATCTCTTCTTGAATTGTAGTTCCCATTATTCCCACATATAGTGGGAGGGACCAGGTGGAGATAATTGAATCATGGGGTGGTTCCCTCATCCTATTCTCATGATAGTGAGTCAGTTCTCACAAGATCCAATGGTTTTAAAAGGGGCTTCCCCCTTTGCTGGGTACTCATTCTTCTCCTTCCTGTCGCCATGTGAAGAAGGATGTGTTTGCTTCCCCTTCCAGCATGATCATAAGTTTCCTGCAGCTTCCTCAGCCATGCTGAACTGTGAGTCAATTAAACCTCTTTTCTTCGTAAATTATCCAGTCTTTGGTATGTCTTTATTAGCAGCATGATAACAGACTAATACAGCTACCCTTCTCAAAAGTGTTGCTTTTGAGAAGAAATACTTCTCAAAAGAGTCATGTATGCCTTCTGGGTCCAGTTATTATAGTTTATCAATTCTCTGAAACTGACCCTCAGGCTCTGCCTTTGTAACAAGATCACCAATGACAGGCAAGGCTTTCAAGTGATCCTTTCCAGGCCTCCACTGATTTGGTCCCCCTAGAACATTGTGCACTGCTGCCCACTCTTACCCTTTGAATGCCTTCTTCCCTGGTTTCCCTGAACACCATGATCTCCTCGTTGTCCTCCTACTTTTTTCTCACCTTCATCTACAGGATTTGCTTTCACCATCTATTTATTTCCTTCTGGGGAGGAGGGAGAACTTTTTTTTTCTTTATTTTTTTGCTTTTCTGGAGAGTTTCATCTGAACCTTTTCTTTTCTCACTTTTAGAGATGTATACACACTTTTGGCTTTAATTACTTTTTATTTGCTCAGGGCTGCTATTTTTCTATGCAGAGCTCCAACTCAGTATCTCTAAACGCCTACTAGAATTCCCCATTAGAAATCCCACCAGCATCTCACATTTGGCAGGCTGAAAACCAAACTCATGCTGTCCTCCGCTCTGCTGTGTCCATCTCCGTACATGGCATCATCACCCGCCTGTTTATCTCCACGGTTAGCCAGAGTCATCCTCAAGCCTTCCCCCTCCTTCACGCCCACATCCAATAAACTATCAATCACTGCCTTTTCTACTTTTTGAATTATCTCTAAGATCTGCCACCTTTTCCAAGTCTGCACTCAGGAAATGCGTGGTACATAAAAGACATGGAATTGATGTCTGTTAAGTAATCTTTTTTGATAAATGGATGAATATATGACTAAGATCAGACCCCAACAGGTCATGAACTGCAGCTCAATGCACAATGGGCTCACACTGTCCTGCACCCTGAGGCCATGGCCAAGTGATTCAGTTCTGGTCTCCACATGTTCTTGGGCACAGACAATACCACTTTCAGAACATATTTTCTTATGTGCTGAAACTCTGCTGAGGCTCTGAATTTATCCTAACTACTGGATGATCAGAAAATAACAAATATTTTGAATCTGCATTCATGTAAATTTATGTCAGTCAGAATAATGTATGGTTTTTCTCTGTTCTTCATTTCATCCTTTTTCCATTCTATAAACCCACTTCTAGAGCCTGCCTCCATCAGCTGCCAACAACCAAATTTCCAGTTTATAACACTCCGAGTCTCTTCCCCAATTCTGTTCTTTCTTCTTCAAGGAATATCTGTTGGCCATTTTACTACTAAGTCGATTATCAACTGAAATAGGCCAAGACCAAGAGATTAAATGTATATAAATTGTGTGAGTTTGTGTGTGTATATGCACACACACACATACATATACATTCCAAAGTTGCTGTTCCTGCAATTTCATAGTAATTCTGGAGAAAGATTTTCCTGAGGAAGAAAGCAGAATTGAAAATGCTAAGCTTTTTTTTGTGATTAGCATAACTATTATTAAGAACTCACAGAAGCTCAGTCGGTTTCTATGATTGAATTCAAAGGCAGAAAGATAAACAAAAGGAAAAATCAGCCAAGCTCTTTAAAATAAAGAAAGAAAACTAAAAAAATATGAAATATTGAAAGCAGATGGAGAAAGGAAGTAAAAAAGAACATTGACAATAGGAGGCAAAACTCTAGAATATCCAAGAAGAAAAAAAAACATGGATAAAACAGCAAAGCAACAAAAGCTAGTATAATATTATCTTTTGGGTAAAACCAATTCATTTTAGTAGCCTTTTTATGTTAATAATCCCTCCCACAAGAGACACGAAGCACGATGTGCTTCTTGGTAGAGTTTGTGAACGTTAATGTTTTTCTTTTTTTTTTCCATTCTACTCTGAAGACCTTTATGCCTTGCTGTGAAGTCAGTGAACATACATATGTTCATTCACATTGGTGTAAAGAGTCTCTAAGACAAATGGGATGATCTGCATCAAACTTAAAAGAAAAATTAGCGGTAACAAAAATGTCAACATATTCTGGCATTTTTGTTATGAATTATGGGATAGTACTACTGTGATCATGGGCAAACATTGTAATGAAGTATCATATGTGTTAACGTATAAGCATGGCTAGGATTTCCAAATTAAGGATTATTTGGATCTCTCTGTTAGGTTAAGTGCCCTAGTTTAGAAAGAGAAATTCTGCAGAAAAGTCTAAGGATAGAGTGGCACTTGACCTTAGGTCTGATGATACTGTGGCTGGAGCTTCAGCCATCTGTCCATGCTGTACTGTTGACCACAAGTCATCAACACCCATGTGCTATTTCTCTCTTTCTCTCTCTCTCTCTCTCTCTCTCTCACACACACACACACACACACACACACACACACACACACAGTAAAAGCCTTAAAATGGGATGAGCTAGAGTGGCCACTGAAAGATAACTGATGGAGGCAAAAGAGAAAGGATTCTTCTTTGGTATAGTCATTATTCATTGGTCTTTCTATTTTTATAAGAGGGAAATGAATCAGTTACTACCTCAGTCTGAAGGGATTTCAAAGTTTAACACTTCTTTAATTTCAAACATTGGCAGTCTTCACTGAAATTTGATAAGAGAGTCTGGAGAGCTGTGTACTCCTAGTTTCTCATTTACCTGGATTTCTGAAGTTGATTTAACTGTTAAGGAATCATTTATTGATTAGTTTGCAGTTATCTTAAAAGTACTTCTCTTACAGCATGGTTCTGTTAATTCTGTCTTTTTCCTGCTGTAGAGTTGTAGCCTTGCCCCAAAAGTAAAGAAGGTATTTGTCTTGGGGACACTCAGTTGTCTTCTTTTTTACATTCCAATGGCATTCCACATAGATGGGGACATAAAGCTTTGGTTAATATTAAATTTTCAGAAACAGATAATCCTTGCCAACATTTTAGAAACGAGTGAATAAGAAATTTCATCTCCAAAAGTCTAAGATTCTAAAAATATATCAACAAATCAAGTCTTTCAATTCAAAAGTGAATCAGCATCAGTGAAATTGATGGAATCGATGTACTTCTCAAGGCAGCAGGGAGAGAGTTCTACAGCGCTACTCTGCTCCTAGGATGTAGACTATAATGAATTATTTACAATTCTGCTGGATTCCTTTGGTAGCAAGGCCATCACACAGTAGATGATTGACAGACAGATAGAGAGATAGATAGACAGATAGACAGACAGACACATAGCATACATATTCTTCATAACATACATAATATTACAGAAAAAAATATATATATATTATTGATTCTTTCACTGTAACAACCATGGTTTAACATCAGTCCAACTACTTATTTGGATCAATCCTATAATAGATCTTAAACAGTTTCAAAATTGATTTGCTTATACCACCACGAAAAGTAGAACTATTGAAAAGAGTTCAGGTATATAGTCAACATTCTGTTCATAAGTTACTTAACTATCTCCTCCACAACCATTGTGTTATCTGTTTTAAACACAAGTCACATTAATTTGCTCCCATTTCCTTTCAATTCTATTTTCTCATTATTCTTGTTTCCATTTTAATTTTTTCAATATGTACAATATTAACATACATTCAAATCTCAACTGTACAAAAAGGCAGTCTCTTCCTGAATCTCTTCAACCCTACTTGTCCCTCTCAATATAGGTAACAAACTTAATTGTTCTCTGGCTTATCCATGACATTTTAATGTTTGAACAGATAATCAGATTGATGTCATTTATTATCTCCTTTCTTACACTTCGTGTTTTCACTAACAAAACATCTGGAAATCATCCCTTCCCCTTTCTTAGAGGTCTGTCTTACTTTTTCCCAGTTCACATAACTCCATTGTTTAAATACAGCATAGTTTATAGAATCCATCTCTTTTGTACTAGTACCTCCCTTTATCCTCAGAGGATTCATTTCAAGACCCCCAGTGGATGCCTGAAACCTTGGATACTACCCAATTGTGTATACACTATGTTTTTTCCTGTACATGTATACCTATGATAAACTTCAGTTTATAAATTAAGCACAAGAAGAGATAAACAATTATAAAGCAGAACAATATAACAATTCACAATTTCCTGAATAGAAGATTCATTCTAGTCTGAATTGGCAATCATCAATACTCTTACCCTTTGGGACCACTGTTAAGTAAAATAAGGGTTACTTCAACACAAGCACTGTGACACCACGACAGTTGGTCTGATAACAGAGATGGCTACTAAGAGGCTAGTAGATAGTGTAAACAGTGTGCAGACACAGGACAGGGGGATGAGTCCCCTGTCAGGAAGGACAAAGCAGAAGAGTGCACAACTTTATCAGCTACTCAAAATAGAGCACAACACAAAATGTAAGGATTATTTCTGGAATTTTCCATTTAATATCTTTGGATCACTATTGATCTATGGGTAACTGAAGATGCAGTCAATAAAACCATCCATAAGAAGGGAGTACTGTATAGACATTTAGGTAGCTGCTAATATTTTACAATGTGAATATGGCTGCAGTGAATAATCATATGCCTTCTCTTTGTGTTATTTGAAGTATACTGTCAGAGTAAATTTCTGGAAGTGTGATTTCTGGGTTGAAGAACAAATGTATATGTAGTTATGTTTAGAACTGTATTACATTGAGGCAAAAGTAATTGTGGTTTTTCCATTACTTTCAATTAAAAGTAATGCCATTTACTTTTTTTTTTTTTTTTTACTTTAGGTTCTGGGGAACATGTGCAGATCATGCTGGGCTGTTGCACAGGTACATACATGGCAAGGTAGTTTGCTGCCTCCATCCCCCTATCATCTCCATCTGGCATTTCTCCCCATGTTATCCTCCCCACCTCATGCTGTAACTCCCCTAGCCCTCACCAACTGACCCCAGTGTGTGATGTTCCCCTCCCTGTGTCCATGTGTTCTCATTGTTCAACACCCACCTATGAGTGAGAAAATGCAGTGTTTGATTTTCTGTTCTTGTGTCGGTTTGCTGAGAATGATGGTTTCCAGATTCATCCATGTTCCTACAAAGGACACAAACTCATCATTTTTTATGGCTGTGTTGTATTCCATGGTGTATATGTGCCACATTTTCTTTGTCCCGTCTATCATTGATGGGCATTTGGGTTGGTTCCAAGTCTTTGCTATTGTAAACAGTGTCTCAATGAACATACATGTGCATGTGTCTTTATAATAGAATGATTTATAATCCTTTGGGTATATACCCAGTAATGGGATTGCTGGGTCAAATGGAATTTCTATTTCTAGATCTTTGAGGAATCTCCACACTGTCTTCCACAATGGTTGAACTAATTTATGCTCCCAACAGTGTAAAAGCATTCCTTTTTCTCCACATCCTCTCCAGCATCTATTGACTCCAGATTTTTTAATGATCACCATTCTAACTACCGTGAGATGATATTTCAATGTGTTTTTGATTTACATTTCTCTAATGACCAGTGATGATGAACATTTTTTCATGTTTGTTGGCCTCATATATGTCTTCTTTTGAAAAGTGTCTGTTCATATCCTTTGCCCACTTTTGAATGGGTTTGTTCATTTGTTTTCTTGTAAATCTGTTTTAGTTCTTTGTAGATTCTGGATATTAGCCCTTTGTCAGATTGGTAGATTGCAAAAATGTTTTCCCATTCTCTTGGTTGCCAGTTCACTCTAATGATTGTTTCTTTTGCTGTACAGAAGCTCTGAAGTTTAATTAGATCCCATTTGTCTATTTTGGCTTTTGTTGTCAATGCTTTTGGTGTTTTAGTCATGAAGTCCCTGCTTATGCCTATGTCCTGAATGGTTTTGCCTAGATTTTCTTCTAGGGTTTTTATGGTGTTAGGTCTTAAGTTTTAATCCATCTGGAGTTAATTTTAGTGTAAGGTGTCAGGAAGGGGTCCAGTTTCTGCTTTCTGCACATTGCTAGCCAGTTTTCCCAACACCATTTATTAAACAGAGAATCCTTTCCCCATTGCTTGTTTTTGCCATTTACTTTTTTACATTATATTTTTACATTAAAAGTCAAGGCAAAAACCACAATTACTTTTTCACCAACCTAATACCATTTTGAATTCCCACCAGCAGTGCATGTTAGCAGACAGTTTTGCCAGCAGCATGAATTGTCAAGCTTTCATATTTTCTCCCAATGGATGGGTGAGAAATGGTCCTTCTGTACAATTTTAATCCACATTTCTCTTACTATGATTGAAGTCAAACATCTTTAACATATAAGAGCCATTTTAATATGTATTTTGTAAATTTTCTGTTTATAAATGACTAGTTCCACTTTTCTATAAGACTTTTTGTCCTTTTTCCCCAATATACCAAAGTTCTTTATATGATAGGTACATAGCCCTTTAACTGTACTCTTTCCCAATTTGTCATTTGCCTTTTGACCTAGTATATGGTGCCTTTTTCCATGCAAATAGTTTTTTTTGAAATGTAAGCAAACATCAATGTTTTCATTTATGACACCTGGATTTTGAATTGTTGGAAATCCTTTCTTACATGAAGGAAAGAAATGAATCTCATTTTGTCTTTTCTCAATGACTGTTCAGTTCCTCTGATATCACTTATTTTATCAGAAAATCCATTTTTGCCCCAGTGATTTGACATGTGCCTTCATGTTATACTAATACACACCATTTGTTCTGCTCCACTTGCTGGTCCTTTTGGAAACATGTCTACGCGGCTTTAATTATAGAAGGTTTAGAGTATATCTTTTTTTATTTCCAACTCTTATTTTAGGTTCAAGGGGCACCTGAGCAAGCTTGTTACACAGTTAAATTGCATGTTTGATGTACAGATAATTTCAGCACCCGTGTAATGAGCATGGTACCTGATAAGTCGTTTTTCAATTCCCATACTCCTTCCACCCTATAATCTTAATACATGTTACCTCTTCCTTTTCAAGGTTTTTTGTGTACTTGAGTATCAACTTGTCTAGCTTGGTGTGTGTGTAGGGGTGTGTGTGGGTGTGTGTGTGTTTAACTGAGAATGCATAATATTTGGAAATTAACATGGGAAGAACTGTTACGTTTATAATATGAAAACATCATCATCTCCTATTGGGGCTTTCTAGGGTGTTTTATGGTTTCCTTGAGATAGGTTTTAAGTAATATTTTTAATATGTAGTTAATCCTTCATTGCCATTGTAATTGTGACTTTATTATTTATTATACTTTTTAGTTGGTTATTTGTGTATATAAAGGCTATTGATTATTGCATGTTAATTTTATATTCTGCTAAGTGATTAATGTTTTCACTTAAGTTCATTTTATCATTAATTCTCTGGGATTTTCCAGGTATACTATCATGTCACCTGCAAAAGATGGTTTATTTATTGTCACCAATAATTTTGCCTTCGATTCTGTGATCTAATTACATTTACCAATACTTCCAGAATAATGTTAAATAGTAGTGATGATAGTAGAAATTCTTGCCTTGTTTCTAACCTTAACTAGAATATTTCTAGTGTTTCCTAATTAGAATGATTCTGTAATTAGGACTGGGAGATATCTATATATATATATATAGATATATAGATATATAGATATCTATATTATATATATGTGTATATATATCTATATTTTATATATGTCTATATATATATAATATATATAGACATATATAGACATATATATAATATATATATATAATATATATAGACATATAGACATATATATAATATATATATATATATATATAATATATGTATATATGTAGGAATATATATGTGCATATCTCAATCCTAATATCAGAATCTTTCTTAATAGTTTTTTACTTTAATTTCTTTCTTAATCTTTTATCAATATAATAATATATTTTGTTATATTAGGGGTTTGCATTTGGATTTTTTTCTAGAGATTTTATTAAAAATGAAGTTAAATTTTGTCAAAGGCTATTTTTTGCATGGCTGGAGATAGTTATAACATTTTTCCCCTTAGATTTAATTATGTGGTTAAAATATATTACTAAGATTTCCTAATATTGAACTGTCTTGAATTCTGGTATAAAATTATACATGGCCATGGTAAATTATTTTGAAGTTTTAAATCAGTATTAATAAGTGAAATTGATCTCTAATTTTTTGTGTGCTATTTTTATTAAGCTCAGCTATCAATGTCATTCATTCTTCATAAAAAAGAACTGGAAAATTCCTCTTCATTTTCTGTATTTTAAAACATTTTCTATATTTTAAAACATTTAAAAAATGTAGCATTTGGGCCAGCGAGTCTCCATAGGTGTTGAAGCATTCCCCTCTGAAACTGTTTGTATGGTGTTTTATTAAGAAGCAGTACTTAATATACTCTTCTATGTCTTCTATGGAAATTGATTAAGCTTTCAGTTTACTAAGGTGAATTCTGGTAAACTGTATTTTATTTATTTATTTATTTATTTATTTGAGACAGAGTTTCTCTCTTGTTGCCCAGGCTGGACTGCAATGGCACGATCTCGGCTTATCGCAACCTCTGCCTACTGGGTTCAAGTGATTCTCCTGCCTCAGCTTCCTGAGTAGCTGGGATTACAGGCATGTGCCACCATGCCTGGTTAATTTTGTATTTTTAGTAGATATGGGGTTTCTCCATGTTGGTCAGGCTGGTCTCGAACTCCCGACCTCAGGTGATCTGCCCACCTTGGCCTCCCAAAGTGCTGAGATTACAGGTGTTAGCCACCATGCCCACACCAACTATATTTTATTAATAAATCCCCCACTTCACAGCTTGCAGTATAGCTCAGAGGTAGAACATTTGACTACAGAAATTGCCCACTTCATCAGGCTTTATAAATGTACTGGCATAAAAGTAGTCTATAATTTTTTAAGTTTTTTTTTTTTTCTGTGTGGTCATTTACTCCTTGCCATACTTTATTTTTTTAAAGTTTTACCCCTTTTTTGATTAGAGTTTTTTGTTCATTATTATTTCAAAAGTTACTTTTATTTATGCAGTCTACTGTTTTTCCATTTTTATCACATTTATTTCTCTATTATTATTATTAAATCTTTTGTTTTTTTTTTTTCCCTCTGTTTTTACTTGGGATTGCAACTCATTTTTTTTTTCGTTCTTTTATTTTTATCAACATGGATGCTAGGGCCATAAATTTTCTATTATTGCTGCTTTAAATGTATCGCATAGATTTTTAATACGGTGTTTTTATTATTCTTTTTTATTTCTTGAATTATAGTTTTAAATGTCAGCTCTACCACATTGTTTTGATTTTTTTTCTTCAGAGATTTCAATCACACACACACACACATACTCGTACACATATTGTATTAAGGTTCTCCAGAGAAAAGAACAGCAATAGGATACATGGAGATTTGCTTGAAGGGAATAGACTGCACGACTGTGAAGCTGGCAGGAGAAAATGTGTAAAGCAGACCAACAGCCAGGAACTCAGCAAAAGCTGATGCTGCAACCTTGAGGCACAATTTATTCTTTTCTGGGAAACCTCAGGTTTTTCTCTTGTCTCCTCAAATGATTGGGTGAGGCTCACCACCTTCTCCAGGGTTATTTTCTTTACTTTAAAGTCAACTGATGATAGATGTTAGCCTCCATCTACAAAACACCTTCACAGCAAATCCTGGATTAGGGTTTAAGTGACTGATTCCTACAGTCTCACCAAGTCGAAACATCAAAGTAACCATCACACATGTTGCACCTTTCTTCTTCAGCATTGCAACCATCTTCTCTCTCACTCTTGTTACTAATCTTCTCTATATCTTTATGTTAGCCTCTTGATTGCTTTTCCTAATTTTTCCATGACCCTTATTAACCTTTATTTGAGTCTATTCTTCTTGGGTCATCTTCGGTTACTTAGCCTTCATTTCCTTCACGATGCTAACATTTTACTCTATTTTCTTTCCTTGCCTTTCCTTAACTCTTGCTTTATTTTTTTGTTCTGTTTCCTGCCTCTATTTTTAATTTTTAAATATTTGATCTAAAATATTTCCTCATCTTCAAATTCCTTTTTGTGTCTATTTAATTCAGTTTTGATTCTTCTGTGACAATTTTCTTCTGTTTCATGGTTGATTTTTTTTTTTTTCTGGAGAACTTTTCGCAGCTTCTATGTGTTGATTCACATTTTCTATTTTCTTACTACAGTTTCCCATGAATATGGTCTGCCTTTTCTATTCCTGTTCATCTCATGGGTGTGACTTCTAACGTGAAAGTGCACTTTTTTGAACATCCGTCTTCTTTTGTTTGGTTTCCTTAGTGGAAGGTGGTGGGGACGGTGGAGGGAAAAGAGATGGTTTGCTGTGTCTGCTATGCTGTCATCTGTCATCTCTGTCAACTCTGTAACTTCCCCTCAGTTCCTCTCTTCTCCTTCATGACATGTCCCTGGTGGTTTCCATTCCTTCTTTGTGCATCTTCTCCAGGAGGAGCCCACCTCTGGGGCTGCCTCTTCTTGCCTGACTCATGTTCAAAGTCCTCTCCCTGTGGTTATTGCTCTGAACTACAAGTCCCTGAGCCATCCGTCCCCAGGCCTTCAGCATCCAGAGTGGATTTTTCTTTTTGAGGCTTCATCTAAGGCACCCCCATCCTCTCTTTTTTCCCCCCACAAAATCACTTGAACCTTGCTGACCCGTTGCCCAGAAGCTCCCAGCGGTGGTGACAGGGGCTCAGCTGAAATGTGGCCTCTTTCTCTGTGTTGAGGTAATCTTGCTGATGGCAGTGTCCTCTGTCATCCAGTGAGCGGCACATGTGACTCACAGGTGGTTTCACTGGTTTATTTTTGCGGGAAGGACGTGCAGGGAGATGGAAAATCAGGTCCATGCCATCCTCCCGCACACCCACGAGATCCCCACTCCTTTTTACTCGTTTTTCTCTACTCCCTCAGCAAGAAGCCAAGGTCATGAGAAGCCTGAGTGTGGACTTGAGTAACTGAGGTTGGCGAGCTCTGCTGCACAGGTGACAGGACGCTTGGGAACATCAGCCAGGGCACACCCAAAATGGGAAACTGCGACTGTCTCTCGGGGTTGTCATGAAGATTAACGAAAGCAATAATCATGAAAGCAAGGTGAGTTGTTAAGTCATCTGTCATCTCTGTAACCAGGCCCTAGGAGTTGTCCTTCTGGGGTCTCTCAGGGGAGTGACCCCTCTTCACTGGAATGTATTGGGGTGTGTCCTTAGAACCCACAAGGCAGGAAGTGACCAAATTCTTAGTTTGCCCTTAGCTAAGAACTATCATGTAAAGAAGATATTGGGGTCTCCGATATCTGGATATGAAATTGCTCAATAATAAACATCAGCTTTGCCCACAAACATGGGAGCAAAGAGGAATCTCATAGCCTCACACTAATTCCGAGCACATGATCAGCCTTGACCGCCGATTCGTCTGCTGAGGAGGAGACAGGAGGAGCAGTGTGGGAAACACAGGAAATGTCCCAAAGCCATCTTTCCACTTCAGGCACTTATGGGTCAGAGTGAAATCTCTCTTCTCTCCTCTACATCAGTTTAGAGTCTCATATTAAACAAAAAAACATATCGAGCTCATAGGGAAACCACTTTCTTCTTTCCTTCCTCTGATTTTTATCCACCATCTTCCGCGGCACACGCACCCTCATCCCCGGCCCCAGCCCACCTCAATCCTCAGTGCTGGCTTCCGGTTGTCAATAGCAGCAGTGACTCTGTCTTCATGAAAAAAGATGGATAAAATATTACCATAACCTCAGAGGTGTGAGCAAAGCCCTTATTAGAATTCGGGAACTACAGCTGGAACTTCCAGCATGGGGCGGGAGATAAAGTTCACTATTGTTAGCTCACAAGTGGCTCCGACTTCCTGGCAACGGCAGTGAATTACTCAGTCATTTATGCAGGCCTTCAGAAACAGTCCACTGTTCCCCGACAAAAAAGGCATTCAGGAAGGGAGCGCAGGCTCCCTGGCCCTGGACAGCCGGCTTTAGGGCAGCCACTGGTCGGGAGGCCTCCCCAGTCAATGGCCTCTGTGGGAAAGGCAGTGATGTCACCGCAAATGCATTTTCGGGGCTTTGCCCTGCTTTCCCCTGATCTTTCCCTCGCAGGCTGTTTCCCAGTTTTATTTTTCTCTCTTTCTCTCCCTCCAGCCTCTTTGAGGGCATTATGACTTTTTTCCAAGTTTAGAGCTCAAATCCATGAAAGGCCCGCAGCTCCCTGACTGCCATGGCAACACCGGGCCTGGTACACTTTATTTTTTTGCACAAAAAGTAGAGAAAGATTGAAAGGAGGGACAAGAATGAAAGGGGGAATGGAGCCAGTTTTGCCCGAGAGGGGCTGGTGTCTGCCAGACAAGGACAGAAGCATATAGGGAACAGGACTGTGGGGCCAGAGGAGCCAGCGGAGGGGCCTTTGAGAAACAAATCTGTGACCCTTCAGAGTCCAAGCTTCCAAAAAAGCCCAGCGCTTCTGACGGGTGACAGAAGAGGGAGGGCAACAAAGTTCTCACAAGAAATAAGGTCTTGCTTTTGAACGTGTGCCCAATTGCACAGTTTAAAGGAAGCTTTCAAAAATCTGTCTAGCCTTCTCAAAAAGAAAGACAAAAAGAAGTGAAAAAAAAAGGAGCGAAAAGTCTCGAAAGGACTTTTGACCTGTGTAGAAAGGGAGCAGAAAACACGCTGACACATTTCCTGGAATGCCCAGGGTCCTCCAGCTCCCTATTGTCAAACAGCCGCAGTGTAAACTCGAAGGTGTCAGCTGTGGCAAATCAACTCGAAATAATCGATGGCAAACAGAAACTGACATTCATTACTGTACTTTCTTCCCCTGGAGGATAGAACATTACCTTGAACTCCTGAAAGAAAATGAATGTCATTGCTCTGATATGTTTTGTGTCCATTCTATCAAAAAGCAGATTGCAAACAGTCTGAGAAAGCAGCTCCCGAAAAACACAGACAACTGCCCCCACGAAAAGCAGAGCCGGCAGGTGAGGTGACTTGGGCTTGTGGGTGTTGATCACGGTCCCCTGCTCCTGCCCAGGGCCCTTCTCTTTAGCATCAGCATCCGATGGATGTGAGCTCTGTCCAGTTCCTGGGCCTGCATCACTGCCTTCTAATCACTTCCTTCCCAAATACATAATCAGCCGTGGCCCAAGCTCCATGTTCTCTGTGTGGTTACACACAAATGCACCAGGCCAAGAGTCTTGAAAAGCTTAGACCCTAATCACAGAAGGCACAGTCCTCAAGAAGGGAATGGCAGTGTCGTTTCTACTAACAGCGATGGCTGAGGCCAAGGAGTTGAAAAGAGGAGATGAAGAGGAAGGTGCAGGCAGGCTCCCGAGAGGACGCGGGCTCTGAGGCAGGTCCGGACATTGTTCACAGGCACGGAGGAGGAAGGAGACTGCCCCAGTCTCAAGTACAGGTGACTGGGTGTTGAGTGCGCTGGACTCACTGGTCGGCACAGTATCCAGAAAAGCCTCCATGCTTCTCCCATGCATGAGCTGTGGGACCCCCTACTCCTGGTCCTTGGATGGGGCAGATGCCATTACTTTCCAGTCACCAAACAATCCACCTTCTATGTTCCTTTTCTTTTCTTTTCCTTTTTTTTTTTTTTGAGATGGAGTTTTCCTCTTGTTGCCCAGGCTGGAGTGCAATGGCACAATCTCAGCTCGCTGCAACCTCTGCCTCCCAGGCTCAAGTGATTCTCCTGCCTCCGCCTCCCAAGTGACTGGGATTATAGGTGTGCACCACCACTCCTGGCTAATTTTGCATTTTTAGTAGAGACAGGATTTCACCATGTTGACCAGGCTCGTCTTGAACTCCCGACCTCAAGTAATTCACCTGCCTTGGCCTCCCAAAGTGCTGGGATTACAGGCGTCTTTAGCTTTCATATGGTAAAATTTCCCCTCCAGTTTAGACCTAAACTTCAGTCTCACGAGCAGTTCACATCATCTGGGAGTTTTACCCAGAGGTGCCAGTGTCATCGGTGGTTGGGGCACACTGATCCGGCAGTCAGGTGGCCATACGCAGGCGCTCTTCCAGAGGTCCCTCTGGGATTTTTGGAGACCCCTTCAAGGGTGTCTATCCCACCTGATCACAGTCCAGGAAACACACTCTCAGCAGACTCCTCTCTCCCTAGTGCTGCCTCTACCCAGCAGGGTGCCGCAGCCTCCAGCCTGGGACCCTCCTCTGCCAGGTAGTCCTCCTGGGCAGGGTCTCTCAAGAGACCTCCACACCAGTCATCTTCTGCAATCTGCACTTGGCCAAGAGATGTCCCATAACCTCACCCCAACAAGGTATCAAAATAGGCCACCCCCCGCCGCCGCATCACCACCCCTCTGTCTGCATGAGCCCATCTCCCTCTTAAGCATTCTTGAGGCAAGACTGAGGAACTAATGCCTGATTCTGCACATGCACTCTGCCATGGTGCCCCCGCTCTGGAGGACCCAAGAGGGGCCTGAGGGTTCCACAGTTGGGCAAGCTCTCTGGTGTACCGCGAGAGACACCGGTCTCTTCCTGTCTGCATTCCCACATTGTGTGGTTATGTTCTCGTGGTGTCTCTTCTCATCCTCCCCTCCTGCATTCAGCTTGGACAGAATTGGAGAGAGAAAACACCCTGACTCCATATCTTACACGAAAAAAAGAGAGAAAACTCTCAGCTCACACTCACACCCTCAGATTCCCTGGCTGAACGTCCCCCTCCACACATCTGGGTTTCCCTGGGGAGGGGATTCAGGAGGATGCCCACAGAACTCTCCTTCCCTGCTCCGTCTGTGACTGGCCCCCCTCCTTAGAATGTGCAAGTTTTCACTGTCAGCTATTCTCAGCTCTAGGGCTTCAGCGGAAATCCTCAAACACAAGACTTCCACTTTCAATTGGTTTCCTTAGGATCACTTCAGTCACTAACCACGTGCAGAAGGCAGCTGAACCCACACCCCAGTCCGCTCACTGTGAACCATTTGCTTTTCCCAATACTCAGCTCAACTTTCTCCCTCCCAGGGGTGGCTGTTTTTCTGTTTGCATTTGTCTACCCATTACCTTTCCTTCTGGAGACACTATCCAGGTTTTCCTTTGGGGAACTGTGCCTCCCTCTACCTCAATCCATGGGGTTCAGTTGGGGGTTCCAGCCTCCAGGTTTGTCCACATGATCCAAAGGTGGTCAACGGGCTCCTTAAATTTATAACGGACCCAGGAGCAGCAGTCGTGGGGACCCACCTGGTCCAGTCTGCATGGTCTGGGCTTGCATGAGAGCCCCTGGTCCTATCGTGTTGTTCTCAGCACTGGGGCGGGTGGATGTACGGGCAGCATCTCACCCTCCACCTAGGGCCAAAGAAAGCCCACAAAGACACAGAGAGGAAAGTGTGGGCCCACAGGGGTTTTTCAGTCCCTGAATCGACCTGTGACTGATCTACCCTCAGGCTTTTCAGAAACATGAACCCACAAATTCAAACCGCCCCAGGTTTTTTTGTCATAAAGCCAATTTTAGGCTTTAAAAGTACACAAAATCCAACTGTGTGCGGTGGCTCATGCTTGTAATCCCAGCACTTTGGGAGGCTTGGGCGGGCGGATCACAAGGTCAAGAGTTGGTGACTAGCCTGACCAACATGGTGAAACCCCGTCTCTTCCAAAAATGCAAAAACTAACTGGGCTTGGTGGCGCGCACCTGCAATCCCAGCTACTCAAGAGGCTGAGGCAGGAGTATTGCTTGAACCTGGGAAGCAGAGGTTGCAGTGAGCCGAGATTGCATCACTGCACTCCAGCCTGGTCAACGGAGCGAGACTTATTCTCTGGAAATCCACTGCTTGGAGGACCTGGACTGACACAGACGGTGCCAAGAGTGACCTGACAAAGCAGAGGGGAAGTTGAGGTCTGGACATTGGCTCAGCCCGTGCCTGACCATGAAGACCACATGCTGAGTGGACGGTGGGAGGCATGCGTCGTGCCCCGCACGTGGTGGTCGCCCCTAAACAGTGTCTCACTGGCAGGGACCTGAGGAACTGTCTTGGGGAAGGGAAGACCTTTGCCTTTGTGGTGATGCCAACATTTGAAAGACGTGCAGGGTCCAGTGGAGTTGGCTGGCTTGTATTAAGCTGAAATGATGACCTACAGATGGGCAATGAGAGGATGGGTATGAGAGCCAGGAGGCCTCCTGCGTAGCTTGCTGAGAGCTTCTGCAGTGGAACAGAAGACGCTCCTCAGGGCTCAATGCCTGAGCTGCAGAGATGGTCACACGCTCAGTCAAGTCAGGGTTTATGCTAGGTGGATGTCTTGGTTGGGAAAACCTAGAGAATCTGAAAACAGGATTGGGATGGATGGCCCTGGCAACTGAGTTCTGCAGAACCCCTGCAGCCCTCCCTAGTAAGAACTGGCATGCTGCCCATGGGAACTCACTGCAGAGGTTCCTCCCTGCAAAGCAAGGCACGTGCTGGTCACAGAGGAGCTGCCCCGCCAGCTGCTCTGATTGCTGAGTTGATAACAGCAAAACTTGTCTTGAAATGATGCAGCTCAGATGAGCCACACAGGACCCTCTGGCAGGAGCTGGTTGATGAGGATGTGTGGGCACGGGTTTGCCTTTCTTATCGGCACAGCATCACCCAGTGCCGAGAGACACCGACTCACACCTGACCGGAGAGCTCTCCTCGCAGCTATGGAGGTGTAAGGCAGCCCCATGACCGTGGAGTCCATGGGCTACATTACGCTCCACATTTTGCAGGGACAGTGGCCCCCCAGAGCACTGCAATGGCCTGCTTCATGCACTGCCGTTGAGCAGCTTGGCGACAACAGCCTGCACGGACACAGTGTGTGCCTCAGAGCCCTCCTCATGCCAGTGCGGCCCGGGTAGGGGGAATATCTGGGTTGGGGAGTGAGCGAGGGGTGGACACAGGCACACAGCCACCCATACCACTCCTCATGGCCAACTGAAGGAGCTCCTGCCTCCTGCCTCCTGCTCCCGCAGCTCTGGGATCTGCAGGGTGGGAGGGCCAAGCCCCTCTGCCACAGTGGTGGCTGTTGCCTTGATACCATGGACTACTAGTGTCCAAGGACCAGCTGCGAGAACTGGAGCCACCATCTTGGTGAGGGCACTGGCCTTGCCAGCAGAAGGTACAGCTGCTTTTCCACGATGGGATGGGGAAGAATGCACATGGGCCTCAGGCAGCCCTCCGCTCTCTCAAACAACTGCGGCTAGAAACGTGCAGCAGCCCTGCCTGGGAAGGGACGATCGCTGAGGACCTCACCGCCCACACCCCAGCTATGCCCCTGCCACGGGTGGAAGTACGTCCCCAACAAGATGCATTTGTGTCCGAACCCCTGAGGCCTGAGGATGTGGACTCGGAACAGGGTCTCTACAGATGGAATGAAGTTGAGAGGAGGCCTCAAGGGTGAGCCCTGAGCCAGTGTGACTGGTGAACTGATGAGACGGGGAGAGACACAGCCACGGACGGAAAACAGAAGCAGAGGCTGCAGTGATGCTGCCACAGAGGAGGAGCCTCCGCACAGGCGTCCAAGGGAGCCCGGCCCTGCTCGCACCTCAGCTGCAGGCCTCTGGCCTCCAGGACTGTGAGGAAGTCACTGCTGCCTTAAGCCACCCGGCTTGTGGGGCTTCATAATGGCCGCCACAGCCAACTGGTGCAGCCACGAAGACCCACAGAAGTGGGAGCTCCATGGGGGGCAGTGAGCTCAGGCGGTCCCCAAGGCCAATGTGCCACGGGCAGTGGGTGTCCCATTATCCCACCGCAGCCATCTTGCCAAGGCCATGCCTCCCAGGCTGTTGCCAGGCACTGAACAAGCACAGCTGGGCAGTGGGACCAGGCCACTTCTGCCAAGCACAGGCATCCTCTACTGCTGGACCTTGGCTCAGGGTGGCCAGCTGAGACTCTCTTTGGTGGCGCTGCCACCTGAACTCCTCCACCCACTTCTGTCTCTCTCCTCTGACAGATGCCAGCCTGGCCTGGCCGCTTCCTTTTTGCCCTTCACAGACTCCCCCACCCTGGACCTCTCCCGCTGATGCAATGCTGCCTGAAGACCAGAACTGATGAGGGGGAAAGTCACTGTCCTCACATACGTCACAGAAGCATCCCGCTGTCAACTCTCCATCAAATCCGTCGTAAGCATCACAGACGCAGCAGCTCTTCTCTCCTCTCTTCATTCACTCATTCAAGAACACACAAAAATAGCTAACACTCCAGGGCTCAGGACATTAAGAAATGAGCACAACCAGATTAATGAGCTGCTCCCTCCTTCTGAGTTGTCTTGATTAGTTCAGACTATTAGCCAGATGCCTCAATGTAATCAGACAACTTCCAACTGGGGCTGAAACAAGGCAGCCCTCAGCAACTGTGGCACAGCCTTCCAGGGTCCTGATTATCTTAGCATAGTGTGTATTCATTCGGGAAAGTCAACGCAAACAAAAAGTGAGTGCTAGCACTCAGTTTGCATCTTTGAAATGATCCAAACTTGTCGAGTGGCAGCCAGCAGCCTTCTCCTGAGACAGGCAAACCTAATTGACACAGAAATGTCTACAGTCAACTTTCTAGTCTTATTTTCTGGTGGGATGTCACTCTACTTGATAAAAATTGTAGTAAAACAGGATTTCCTTTCCCCTCTCTGGTCTCCTAAATCTCACAGAGGGAAGATTCTTGTGTGTTTAAGAGAACATGCTATTTTCTCACTTCCAGCTTGGAAACCATGATGGTAAAAATTCCACTTGCAAACCCATGAAAACTCTCTGGGGAAAAGGCCAGGAAACCCCAATCATAAATGATAATGCAGAGAAGGATGAAGGGCTTATTGTCATCATGATCGCTGTTATGAAGAACGAATATTGATGTGCAAAGACACAGGTCTAGCGAGTTCTGGGAAGTAAGTGGGGCAGGAGCCTGGCCTCCCCAGCTTATTACCTCTCAGAGCTGCATGACAGAGCCAATTCCAGATGCTACAAATGTACAAGACAGAGGCTTGAAATCAGAATCCTAAAGAGGAAGGCGTCTCCCACTTGGACCTGAAGATGTGCCAAACAGAGGATTTGAGTTGAGCCTTCACAAAAGAGTAGGAATTTGATAGAGAAGAAAGAAAGGACTCCATTCCTGAATCCAGGCAGGAACTGAGCTAAGGCCAGCAGAAGAGGAGAAAGCGTGTTTTAGGACATGAAGCCCATCAGTTTCCAGAGAATGAGGGGTTCCTGTGTGAGGACACTGGAGTGTCAAACTAGAAAAGGAGGTGGAAGGGAATCAGGAGTCCTACAAGCTTTGGACTTCATTTTGTAGGAGATAATGGGATCAAAGTAGAATGTGACATTTCAGGATGGTCAAATTTTAAAGTGTATATTTATTTATTTGCTTGTTTACTTATTTGTGTGTGTGTCTATTTTATTTTTCTGGAGATGTGCTCAGATATTAGGCAGACTTGCCCGATCTGCTCCCAAGGAAGCCACCAGCTCCAGCAGGTACAGCTGCCCTGTCCACCTACATCCACGAAAACCCTAAAACCAGGAATAAAACAGGGTCATTTTTCTTTCCGCATGTTTAGAAAAGGACACTGTCAACATATTCAGTGTTGCACTAGAAATTCTTGTTTTATGAGACCTACAACTATCTACATTTTCATTCCTTTCCAAACCATCCTTTTTATTTATTTACAATCTTAATTCACTTTAATTTTATTGGTTTACATTGTTATGTGGATATGTGTGTGTACAGATATGTGTGTCACATATACGAGCATTTTCATATGTGCACATTCAAAATCAAAAGCATTCACTGTCTCCTTCTGAGCCTCTTCTTTGGGTACACACAAAGTCTGATAATCCTTTCACTAGTTATGGTGTCATAACTAGTGAAAGCATGGGAAAGCATGGGAAAGTATAACTAGTTTGGTGAAACTATGTTTTATGAAATTTCACTTAAGTTTAACTAGTCACACTTAAATATAGTTTCACTAAACTAGTTACACTATGCTTAACTAGTTACTATGCTTAACTAGTATAACTAGTTTCATTAAACTAGGCATTAATTAGTTTCGTTAAACTAGGTATTAAATAGTTTAACAAGTTTTGTTAAACTAGGTGTTAACTAGTTTGACTAGTTTCAGTAAACTAGGTATTAACTAGTATGACTAGTTTCACTAAACTAGGTATTAACTAGTATGACTCATTTCATTAAACTAGTTAACTAGTATGGCTCGTTAAACTAGTTAACTAGTATGACTAGTTTTGTTAAACTAGTTAACTAGTATGTTAATTAGGTTTAGTGAAACTATTTATACTTTCCCACCTTTAGCATTTGCCACCTTGCTTCGATGTTGCCCTTCAGGCAGGAATGCTGTATGTCTATCCTTCCATCACCGACTCCCTCTTAGCTTATCTAAACGTGCCTCATCTTTTAAGGATTAACTCGAAAGGCAGCTTCCCCATGAAGCTCAACTCTAAACTAAAAGTAACTATGCCCTTTTCCAAACTCCCTAATCACTAAACACCACCCCTCTGATTATGCTTAAAATTCTGCCTTGTGTTATAAATGGTCACATCGACACCATTTCATAGCTACATACGAAGAGCTCCCAGCGCCACCATGCACCCCAGCATGCATGCTATTCTCCCAGGACAGTCCCATCAGAGCTTGGGCCTTGCTGATTTCCTTTACTGCTGCATCTCATCGTCCATGGCAGTTCTTGGCACACTAGGGGCTCAAACAGGTTTTTGGTTTTATGAATAAACAGCTTAATGAAAGAATAAAGGAGGACTGATACACATTTAACTCAGCTTTACAATCCGCTCAGGAAACAACAGAGTGATTTTTTTTTTTACTTGAGATCCAACAAATAATTTTTGAATGCATAAATTCGTTCATAGAAATATATTTATGCAAAATTAAAGCCAAAAGTTTGATTTAGAATTTTCCAATTAATTTGATTAATTTGTTGCTTTTCTGTTGTGACCTCTGAATGGTAAGTTTGGTTAATAATACAAAAAGTCTGGAATACCTCAGAATGGAAAATAATATATCTAATCCATTGGCAGCAGACTGTTCTGTGAATTTATTAGACACAAGCAGAAGTCCATTGATAAACCACCTGAATAAGTCTAATGCCTAGTAGTTGTGAGAAATACTGTTACAAAAGGAAGACCTGAGTTAGCAAAATCTTCTGTTTTTAAAACTAGAAAACTTCCTTTTGCTAAAAATAGGCTTATTTTAATGCAAAAGATAGATTGGTACCTCTTACCCTTATGTTTCCCAACCTGGCCTGATCATAAAAAAAGAAGATCAGAAAAAAAGAAGAGTGTGTAAAAAATACAGATTCAACAAATCAAATTCAGCAATACAGAAAAAGAATTATACACCATGACCAAGTGGGGTTCCAGGTATACAAGGCTGGTTCAACATTCAAAAATTAATAAGTATATGTAATATTATCAAAAGGATAAAGAAGAAAATTTTCATAATTATATGGACACAGAAGAATGCTTCTGACAAAATCTAACACCCATTCACAATGAAAAAAAATCTCAGAAAACTAATAAAGGGGAACTATGCTGACAAAAGAAATCAAAGAAGGCATAAATAAAAGCACAAGTCATGTTGTGGGTTGAAAAATGAAATGTTAAATATGTCACTTTTCTCCAAATTGACCTACAGTTTTAATGCTATTTTTGTCAGTTTCCCTTGAGAGTTTTTTTGCAGACCCTAGACAAGTTACTTCTAAAATATATCCAGAAAGCCAAAGGTAAACTTTGCAAACAAAAATGAAGTAGGTGGAATTATTCTGCCAGATTTCAGGGCTTGCTGTATAGCTGCAGTAACCAAAACAGTGTAGGAGAGCCAGGGGCCAGACACGTGGACCCATGAAACAGAACAGAGACCCCAGAGATAGACGCACACAAATATGTCCAGCTGATTCTGACAACCAAAGAACAGAAAGCAATCCAACTGCTATGATTTGTATGTCCCCACCAAGACTCGGGTTGAAATTTAATTGTCATTCTAACAGTATTAAGAGGCATGGCCTTTAAAAGGTGGTTAGGTTATGAGGGCTCTGCCTTCACAAAGGGATTATTATATTTACCTCAGGAATGAGTTCGTTATCATGGGAGGGGTCCCTAATAAAAGGGATGAGCTCATCCCACTTCCTTTTCTGTCTCTGTACTCTCTTGTCCTTCAGCTTGAGACAATGCAGTAAGAAGGCCCTTGCCAGATGCTGGCAACATGGTCTTGGACTTCCCAGCCCCCTGAAAGTTCATTTGCTAGCCAAATAAACTGCTTTTCTTTATAAATTCCCCAGTCTATGGTGGTATTCTGTTACAGCAGCAGAAAAACATAGTAACTCAATAGAAGAAGGATAAAAAACAATAGAAGTTAAAATAGAAGGATAAAAACCAATAGTCTTTTCAGTAACTAATACTGTAACAATTAAATATCATAGGCAAAAAAAAAAAAAGAATTTAAATCTAAAGTTCACGTCATACAAAATGTAACTCAAAATAGGTCATGAGCTTTAAATATAAAATTAAAAACTATAAAACTTTGAAAAAATATGAGAAAATCTCTAGGACCTGAGACTAAAAAAAGTTACTCACCTAACACCAAAAGCACACATTCTAAAAGAAAATTTTAATAAACTGGACCTGATACTGAAATTCTTGCTCTGTGAAAGGCTTTATTAAGAGAATTACAAGACATGCTACAGACTGGTAAAAATATTCACAAACTGCATATCTGACAAAGAACTACTATCTAAAACATAAAGACCTCTCAAACCTTAACAGTAAGAAGAAATGAACAATGCAATTAGACCATTGGAAAAATATATTTCACTAACCAGACATTTCACAGAAGAGAAAATACAGATGGCAAATATGCACTTGAAAAGATGTTCAATATCACTAACCATTAGGGAAATGCAATTTAAAACTAAAATGAGGTATCACTAGACACCTATCAGAATGGCTAAAAATTAAAAAATAGAAAAAACACCAAATGTTGGTGAGGAGGCAGAGAAACTAGATCACTCATGCCATACATTGCTGGTGGGAATGTAAAATGCCACAGCCATTCCAGAAATCAGATTGGCAGTTTCTTAAAAGGGTGAACATGCAACTAACATATGACTCAGCAATTGTACTGTGCAATTATCTTGGATAAATGGCAACTTAAGCTCACTCACAGTCCTAAGCTGGAAATACTGGAGATACGCTTCCCAAGGCAAATAGTAGAACAGACTGTGGTACATCCACACCATGGCATATCGCTTAGTAATAAAAATGAATTAATAGGGTTTGGCTGTGTCCCTACCCAAATCTCATCTTCAATTGTAGCTCCTACAATCCCTACATGTGCTGGGGGGCATTCTGTGGGACGTAATTGAATCATAGGAGCAGTTTCTCCCATGACAGTAAGTTCTCATGAGATCTGACGGTTTTATAAGACGCCTCCCCCTTCACTCTGCTCTCATTCTTCTGTCTCCTGCTGCCATGTTAACAAGGACATATTTGCTTCCCTTTCCACCATGACTGTAAGTGTCCTGAGGCCTCCCCAGCCATGTGGAACTGTGAGTCAATCAAGCCTCTCTCCTTTATAAATTGCCCAGTCTTGCATATGTCTTCATAGCAGAGTAAGAATGAACTAATATAGGAATGAAATATTAATACATGCAGTGACTTGGATGAACCTCCAGAGAATTATGCTAAGTGAAATAAGCCAATCCTAAAAGATTACATAGGGTGTTAATACATCATAGCACATTTTTGAAATGATGAAATAACAGAGATAGGAAACAGGTTAGCAATTGGCAAGACTAGGCACAGAGAAGGGAGAGAAAGGTAAAAGTGGCTGTAAAAAGGTCCCAGGGAGAGCATTGTGGTAATAGAACAGTTCTGCATCTTGGCTGTGGTGATAAATACACAGATCTCAAAATAAAATTGCATAGAACTAAATGCACACACACATACACACACACGGTATGCATATGATTCTAGAGAAATCTGGAAAAGGGCAGTGCGCTGTGCCAAGGTCAGTTTCCTGGTTGTGATACCATACTGTAGTTATAGAAGATGTATAAAGTTATAAAGGGAATAAAAGACCACTCTGTACTTTCTTGCAACTGAATGTGAATTTACAATTATCTCCAAGAAAAAAGTGTAATAAATACAAATTCACTGGCCTCTTCCCTGGAAGTCAAATTTAATAGGTCTGGAGGGGAGGGAGCCCAGTACTCTGTATAGTTAACAAGCACTCTGGGGGATTCTGATGGCAAGGCAAGTCCTGAGAGCATTGCTGGAGGCTCTGCTAGTTCTTCACTTTAGACTTTCTGGCAGGGCTGTTAAAACTTGACCAGGATGCTGAATCTATGGGTTATGACATAAGAATTCTTCACAAGGTCATTTTTACCCCATAAAAAAGCATATCAGCTTCATTCTAATAAAAGGAAAGTGTTGGCACTATGTCTAATAGCCCAGACCCAGTAAAAGGGAAAAGCAGACATTTTCTTTAACTGAAAGGCTTTCTCGCATTAGAACCTTAGAAATAACACTATTTCACAGACTTATCGCTGTGGTATATTATGGTATATGGCAAAAAGCTTCAGTATATGTTCTTGAGTTCTATTCCAGGCTGAAACTTACCAATCATCTCTCATCTACTGGTACCCTGGACTTTGGGAGGAAAGTCTGTCTTTGGGAACACTGCATGAGATTTACGCTTTAAGAACTAGGCTTTCACTCATCCACTAAAATCCATACTATGTAGAAACTGTTAGAATATTCAAGACGTCTGCACATTATATGTCATTAGGTTCAGCACCCTTGTGGAACAGGCTAAATCTTTTGGTGGAAGCACAAGCTAATGAGGCAGGGTCATGGACAGATTCCCCACAGGGCTCAAAGAACTTTTCTCAGCAGCACGGCACAGCCTGGACTCCTGACCCAGCCCGCATCGCTCAAGAGAAGAGCCTTGTGGATTAACCATTTGTGTGTTATCTCTCCTCTTCCCCAGGACGGAGCCCCTTGAAGGCAGGGACTGCTGGGATTCCTCTCTACATCCCAGTACCCAGGACCCCAGGTTGATGCTCAATGTTGCTTTTAAATGAGTATAAATGAACACACCAGCTTGAGTATGTGTGGGAAAGCAATGCTGAGTATATGCCCAGAGAGCCACTCCGTAAGAAGACAAGTGAATTACTCTTTATCCACGAAGAGAACAGAAGCACATGGGTCAGTGTGGCCTCATTTACTGTCCCTATAGCAGAAACACTCCTAAGACTCATCCCTAACAAAATATATTCAGGTTTCTGTCTCAAAAAAATTCATATTTAGTGCCAATAATGTTCTGTTCATTGCAGGAGCATGAAAACAGTCATGCTCATGTGCTTAAATATTGCTTATTTTTTCAGTTTTCACATACGTTTTCAAGCGATCTTAAATAGGACTTTAAATATGGTCTCAATTAATTTGTAGAAGAAAATGACAATGAACATGACATTTTACAGCCTCATCTGCAACAGTTATGGTTCTAAATTCAACAGCGAGTCTCTCTCCATTTGAGTCATTTGATGGGTATACCTACACTTGAAAATGGCAGCAAGAAAGAGAAATTAAAGTCCATTAATAACTAGTGCATAGGTTTCCAGTGTAGGATATGGGCTTTCAGGATCTTACATTTAAAAAACACACATTTCCTCAATACTTCAAATTCTCTAAACTTCTTACATTAAAATTTTATTCTATGGAAGGAAACCTTATGTTTAGTACCTGAGTTCTCAAAATATTTTTAAAATTCATAGAAATTTCTAAAGAAATGTATTAAAGAAAAACTGTTTTCTCTGTACAATAATAAAATTGTAGGCATGTCTCTTTTCAACTTTTCACTCCCGCATTTTCTTTTCGTCTTTTGTACTTTAGCCAACAAAGATGCTCTTTCTGAAACTGCTCGTCTTTCTACCACAAGTGCGTTAGCCCCACGGTGTCACTTTTCCAAATACCAGCTGACCGGTGTTGAGTGCTGATAGGGTGTGCAGTATTGCTTTGACACTACTTCTTCTGCAAAATTAAGCTAATTCTTTAAAAATTAAATATCAAGTGGTTCATAATAGGGTACAATTATTAAAACAAGCAGTTTGTTGATTATTTCTTCCTGCTTCCATGGAAGAATCAAAGTATTCCAAATAGAAAGCTCTAATTCTCATGCCCCTTATGTAAAAAGCCCCTGCAGCCAGTAAAGGGTTACTGACCCAGAACAAATACATTAATAAGCTTTAGTAATTATATTTGGGTCATTTTATTTTAAACCATGAAATCAAAAGCTCTGTTCACATTAGGGCATGAATTGCTGTAACTAGCCACTGGGACTTTCTTGGTACACAAGCCATCTGTGAATGTGCTTAGAATTTTCTCATTCTAGACACAAAAGTTTCATCTGTCTCCTTTTTAACCTGCTAGTCATCTTGTTCCCTCTCCAGAGCTGTACCCCAACAAAACCTCTCAACATTCCTTTTGCAGATAATTGGGAGATTTCATTTGGATGAACAAAAAGGAAAGAAGCTTCTGATGCATTGGCATCCACTGTCTTTCAATTAAACCATTCAGCAAGAGGCCGAGGCATGCCCCATCCTGTGCAGTCAGGAACAGCTGGGGCGTCGTCGGAAACTGTGAGCGCTGGGCCAGGGATGCCGGGGAATTACATCATTTCATTGTGTTCATGGTCATTGAAGGCCTGTGTTACACACACGGATGAAGTCACCAGAACGCCAGGAACAGAGAAAGCCGGGGATAAGAATAAAGGAACCCTTGGCAAAGGCATGGGAGACAGGAAGATTGAAAAGAAGGGCAGAGGGCAGTCTGTATTTACTGTCAGTGGTCTGGCATTCTGGATTTGAAAATAACATCTGCTTCACATGCTGCCTTCCCTCCACCTACCCACAGGCTCTGGGACCCAGGAACCTCCACAGAGCAGGAACCCATAGGCGCCATCGCTCGGATATTTTCCACTACAGCTCATTTTTCTCCAATTCAGGATACAAAAAACAGAGAATGAAAGAAGGGAGCATAGTACACATATATTTTAAAACTCTTATTTTATCAAAAAAAAATTTACAGGTTTAACAGCAGCACTTTTTTAAAAAGGAAGTGCAATTTTTTCTCCCAATTTTTATTATACTCCTGGAAATATTTTCTATATTCCTCAAAAGGCAAATATTTATTTAACTCAGGTTTTATAAACTGGAAATAGATTGTCTAATAATGAAGAAAATAAGAATATACAAATATATGAATATGAAATATATATGGAATATTCATATCTATATGAAAAATGACCAAAAGTGGATTAATAATGAAGAAAATAAGGATGTACACACATACATATATATGGAAACAAAAAGTAGAATAATTTTGCAAAGAGTATAATTTTACCCTTAAATACTCCAGCATGCATTATTTAACAATAGGAAAATCTTTTTCCATAACCACAGTGGCGTTCCCACTTGAGTAACTTTCACGTTGGTACAGCACAAGATCTAATCCGCATCTGTATGCCAATTCTGCAGTTGCCCGATAACGTCCTTTATAACTTCTGATTCCTCCAGGACAGGATCCAGCCTAGAGTCAGACACTGCATTTAGTTGTCACACATCTTCAGTCTCCCTTTATCTAGAATATTTCCTCACCCTTTTACAGCTTTGACACTGTTGAAGAATGTCGTGCTCCCTCCCCTTTTGTTAGTAGGAGGTTCCTCGCATTGGGTTTGTCTGTGGCTTCATCATGATTGGATTCAGGAAGTGCATTCTCAGCCAGAACCCTGCAGAGGTGGCGCTGCGTCCAGGGAGTCCCATCTGGAAGCACTCAACGCTCCTCTCTTCCTCATCTATGATGTTAATTTTGATCGCTCAACTAAGGCGTTGTCCAATTTCTCCACCTCATTATTTTTTGAGCTGAATAAGCAGGTTGTGGGGAGATACTTGGATGCTCCTCATCAAAATTTCCTCTTAGATTTGCCATCTATTGATGATTCTCGTCTGATCCGATTTTTATTCTGACAAATGCAAAACTCCAGCACTGTCTCCACTTTTCCCACGAGGCATGCCACTGTAAGGAAGACCTAGTCCTTCTCCCTTATTTGTTTATTTCTTTACTCATGTAGTTATCTATTACTGGATTGCTCTTGTGATCTTGGTGCTCAAATTTGCATAAAGTGCTGAGATAAATTTACAGTATCTTCGTGCTTTAGAGTTTTAAAAGTAATTAAATTCCATATGTGCACATATATACATATCCGCATATACTGTGTGTGCACACACCTGCACGCATGTGTGTGTATCAACCTAAGGGCCAAAAAGCAACACAAAAAGAAATTCATATCATGCGACCATCATACTTAAAAAATTATGAATACTCACTGGGTCTTATACATGGCATTCTAACAATTTTGAAAATGTATGTTGGCATAAGCAAAACACACGGAGATTATTTCCAACCTAGACAATCTCTATCCTGCACAAAATACAAACAACTGTGGTAAAATGAAATGGCCATTAGTCCATCTTCCACTGTGGGCCATGAAGGATGCTTCTGGGAAAGATGCTAAAGTCTCCATAATTATTATTTAACATTTATTTGGCACCATAAAGGTATACAGAGAAGTGTGATAAATAAAGTTGTGCCCAACCAGTAACAGTGTCTGCCCTGGGGAGTAGACAGCCTTGAAGAACGGCATTCATACACCTAATTGGGCAGTCCTGCACCCCCGGGAGAAATTTCTTCTTGAGAGGATATGTTGCTTTCATGACACATTTAGGAGCCTATAGATGAATTATAGAAATTACTCCTTTTATAAATTACTCTTCAACATGATTGTTAACATAAATAAAAAAGATATTTACAACACAACCTAGTGAGAAAGGTAATTTGTGTAATATAGTAACTCTCAGAGGTTTAAAACTGCCCAGCTGAACCCCCTCCCCGCTCCTGTGCCTCCGAGGGCAAGCTGAGTTAACAAACACTGTGGATTTATGCATCTAGCTGCAGAGAGGCCCAACCTCTGCTTTCCCCTGTGCTCCATGTTAATGAGCAGGGATGGAGTGGGAGCTGGAAATCAAGAGCTGGGAGCACACCAGTGACCGAGTTAACTTAGGTGAAGGTGTGAACCTTCCCGAACCTGTCTCTGAACCACTACCAGCAGACCTGGGCCCCTCTCTGTATCAAAACTTGCTTTATGTGGATAGCTCAAGTCTGCCTTTTCTATTTGACTTGAAAAGCATGCATACTTCAGCAAGCTTTGGGACTTTCACTCAGATCATCTCAAAACTTTGGTAACACTTGGCTTTTATCCTAACATAAGCAACAGAACCGCTTAATAAATACTGAGAACTACTTAATCTCTTTCCATAGTACCTATTTTCAGTAAAACAAACGGAATTAAAAACAGGAAAGCGGTCATATAAACTTCCTATTTCTCTCACTTTTTAACATATTTAAGATAAAACTAGACATTTCGGAGATGCCTAATAGCACTCGATTCGGGGTATCCTCTAAGACGTATAGCCTCAGAGGGCCAACTTTACCTTTAATATTTGGACATCGCCTGCCTTGGGAAATTTTTCACTTCTCACAACCCTCTCCTTGGCCTACCCTCTCTCTCAAACCTGACATCCTGCTCACTCCAAACTTTTAAAAACTTGAAATTTTGTTTGGGGAAAGAAGAGCTGAATGCCTCTGCCTTGACTTAAGCAGGAATTTGGAGATTGTAGGTGTACCCTTTTAACTGTAAAGCACTAGAAAACACCACAAATCTACAGCATTTCCTTCAATATGAATAATTTTTTAGATAAATAAGCCAATCTCCTTCAATTTGTTTTCTTTAAAGACAGAGAAGTGATAAAAAGACATAGTATCCCAATCTGTGGTATATACACAGGGGCGGTGGCTTTCATGTTTCTGGACTTCTCAATTCTCTCTTATGCTAACTTTATCCTTGGATATGGGACATCCTATTGACCCTCCTAAGGAAGTTTATCAGGAGAAAACTCTGAGAGGGTCATGGAGCTACCCCCTGGCCCTGACCAAGCTAAAAGAACAGCTTTCTTGTATCTTCTAAATCTCTTTCTTACTAAAGGATGAATTCAGGTCCTTTGCAGGTACATGGATGAAGCTGGAAACCAACATTCTCAGCAAACTGACACAAGAACAGAAAACCAAACACCGCATGTTCTCACTCATAAGTGGGTGTTGAACAATGAGAACATAAAGACACAGGGAGGTGAACATAACACACCAGGGCCTGTCAGAGAGGTGGAAGCTAGGGGAAGGATAGCAGGCAGTGGGGAGATAGGGGAAGGATAACATGAGGAGAAATACCTAAAGTAGATGATGGAGAGGTGGATGCAGCAAACCGCCATGGCACATGCATACCTATGTAACAAATCTGCACATTCTGCACATGTACCCCAGAACTTAAAGTATAATAAAAAAGAAGAATAAAACAATTAAAAACTCTCTCTTCACTTGGTTTTCCAACACGAAAACTTTTTCTCCTATAAAACAAACTTCCTACAACTTTTTACATTATACCTATTGCCTTTTTATCATATGTAACATGTACATATGTATCATATATGTCGTGTAAAACACGATGTTTTGAAATATATACATTGTGGAGTGACTAAATCTATATAATTAACATCCATTACCTCCCATAATTATGACTTTTGTGGTAAGAACATTTTACATCTACTCTCTTAGCATTTTTCAAGAACACAATATATTACTATTAACGATAGTCACCATGTTGTACAGATCTCCTGAACTAATTCCTTCTGTCTAACTAAGCATTTGTACCCTTCAACCAACATCTCCCTGGTGCCCCTACAAGTCATCCCAGCTCCTGGTAACCAGCAATATACTCTCTGCTTCTATAAATTCAACTTTTCCAGATTCCACATATGTGTGAGATCATACGATGTTTATCTTTCTGTGCTTGGCTTATTTCACTTAACATCCTTCAGGTTCATTTATGTTGACACAAATGATAGAATTTCCTTCTCTTTCAAGGCTGAATAGTATTTCCTTGTGCATATATAAGAAAATACAGAAACTATGTTTTCCTATATTTAAGCAAAAATATATGTAAGAATATATGAATATACATAAGAATATACGTAAGAAAATGTAGCACATTTTCTTTATCCATTCCTCTATTGATGGACATTTAGGTTGATTTCATCTCTTGGCTATTGTGACTAGTGCTACAATGAACATGGGAATCAGACATTTCTTCCACATACTGACTTTATTTCCTTTGGCTCTACACCCAGTAGTGTCATTGCTGGATCACAGGTAGTTCTGTTTTCCATAATGGCTGTGCTAATTTGCACTCCCACCAACAATGTACAAGTGTTCCCTTTTCTCCACATCCTCACCAATGCTTGTTATCTTTTGTCTTCTTGATAGTAGCCATCCTAACAGGTGTAAAGTGATATCCCATTGGGTCTTTTTATTTGCATTTCCCTGGTGATTAGTGATGTTGAGCATTTTTTCATATGCCTGTTAGCCATTTGCATGTTTTTGGAAAAATGTCTATGCATGTCCTTTGCTCATGTTTTTGTTGAGCTATTTTTTTCTGGCTTTTGAGTTGAGTTCCTTATATGTTTTGGATCTTAACACTTTATCAGATGTATATTTTATAAATATTTTCTCCCACCCCATAGGTTGTCTCCTTGGTTTGTTAATTGTTTCCCTTGCTATGCAGAAGATTTTCAGTTTGATATAATTCCACTTGTCTATTTCTGCTTTTGTTGCCTGTGTTTTGGGGGTCATATCCAAAAGAGTATTGCCCAGTCTAATGCCAGGGAGTTTCTCCCCCATGTCTTCTTCTGGAAGCGTCATATTTTTAGGTCATACATTTAAAGTTTTAATACATTTTTGAGTTGATTTTTGTATATGGTATGTGATAAAGGTCTCATTTCATTCTTCTGTTGTGGATATCATCATTTTTCTCAATACCATTTATTGAAGAGACTATCCTTTCCTCATTGCATGTTCTTGGCTCCTTTGTTGAAAACCAGTTAGTTATAAATGTGTGTTCATTTCTTAGTTCTCTATTTTGTTACATTGCTCTATGTATCTGTTTTTATACCAATATCATGCTTTCATGGTTACTATAGCTTTGTAGTATATTTTTAAAGTAAGGTGGTGTGCTGCCTACAGCTTTGTTCTTACTGTTCAGGATGGCTTTGGCTATTCAGGATCTTTTGTAGTTTCATACAAATTTTAGGAGTATTTTTTTCAACTTCTCTGAAGCCTATTTGCTTAGAATATTCCTTCTCTACAAGCAGCATCATTAAGTGCTTAGTGGACAGTGTTAGAAAAATCCTTCAGTTATAAAATTTACAATGTATATGTGGATGTTTAAAAAGCGTAATTCATGTACATTTATCGAACAAAATCCAAGGAGAAATAATGTAAATAACAGTTTTTTTACCTTCTCCCACACATAAACTTAACCCCTTAGGAAATATTAGTATAGAACAACTTTTCTTGGAATCTAGAGTTTGAGGCTTTTAAATAATTTAACAAAATAGATATCAGAAATATAAAATATGATAACTGGAAACTTTATAGGCTACAGTTTCTAGTCCTTAAGTAATAAAATATTATAGTGAGTATAAGAATGAAAATAAATATCTCAATGAAAAATTTCAAACTAATATTCAAAATATATCACTTATGACTATTTTATATTTAAATGCCCATGATATTCTAAAAATTTTTAATTAAAATGTTAAGTTGGACCTGCATTTCTAACAGACAAAATACCATGGGTGACCCAGTCTTCTTTATTGAGACAACTAAAATGCTGGAAGAGAGATAGATGAGGAATAGAGGGTAATATTGCACCACATTTTTGAGTTGGCACAGAAGAAGGAATCTCAGAGGTCAAAATGAAAATGAAAGCGGGAACCTGGGAAATAAGCAAGAACTGCAGGAACAAAAGTTGCCTTTTGTCTGGGGATTTCATCCAAACCTTGGATGCCTTGAGCTTCTGCTTTGATGTGAAATAAGAGATAAAACCTAGGCCTACCCAACGTGAGGAATCTCACAGGAGGCGTTCCCATACAAAGCTGGGATCCAGAATGAATAAAGCCACTGTTCAAAAGGGCCTCAGGTTTGGCACTGTTTGCATGCAGGGAAAATGTGTAGCCCAAAGTCTGGTAGAGCACCAGGCATCTAGCAGAATCACATCAGAATCGTCCCCAGCTGAGGGTACCCAGGAATAAAAATATTCCTGCATGAATTCCTAAGAAAATGAGTTGACATTTAAGCAAGCATAAAACGCAGAGGAAACAAACATAGCATGCATGCGAGCCAATCTTAACAGCAGATAGCAGAAGGAAATCCATAGAGTTACAAAATAGCAATGATCAGGATACACATGTATTACATTTCATACGTTTAAGCAAGGAAAGGGCTGTAAAGAATAGAAAGCAGATAGAGTTTACTTAGAAACATGAAAATTTGAAAAAGAATGACATCATAATTTTATCTTCTACAAATTATATTAAAATAAGTTAATGAATTAAACATCAGGTTAGAGAAAGTTGAGGAAAAAATTAGTGAATTGGCAAACAGAGCTGAAGACGTCATCCAGAATGCAGCACAGATAAAAAAGAGAGGAGAAATACAATGGAGATTGTGCCATCAAAATAAAGTGGAACATTTTAACGTTTGTCTAATTAGCGTTCCAGAAGGATAAAATAAATGTAAAGGATAAGAATCAGTGTTCAAAAGACAGTGATAATGGCTGGACGTTTTCCAGAATTGCTGAAATATACCAATTCCTACAGCCAAGGAGCCCAATGTCAATCATTAATGTCAATCAAAATAAATAAAATCACAGCTGTGAAACTGCAGAGTAGTAAAGAACCAAGAAGGAAAGACAGGTTACCAGGAAGAAACACCATGATGACTTCTCAACAGTAAAAAGAAGCCATAAGGCAATGGAATTAATATTTTCAAAGTGCTGATGAAAAATAATAGTCAATCAAGACTTCCATATCTTTCAAGAATGATGGCAAAATAAAGATATATTCAGACAAGCCAAAATTGAGTTTGTTCCAGAAGTCTCTCACTAAAGAAAATTCTCAAGGATTTATGTGAGGCAAAAGGAAAGAGACTTCAGTTGGGATGTCTGAGAAGCAAAACAGAATGGTCACAACCAGAATCTAAAACACCACCGTAGGCCAGCGGTCATAGCATTATTCTGAGCATTAAACGTGAAGAGCCAAAGTGCCCTACGTATGTATTAGTATGAGGAACAGAAAGGAACTTCTTAAACCTGATAAAAGCCCTCTATAAATCTAAAAGCAATCGGTCAATAGCCAAATTCCTGATGTTCCTTTTCAAACCAGAAGCCTTCCCCATCTCAGTGGGCCAGTTGGCAACTTCAGCCTTCCTTTGTTCAGTAATTCTTAAGTCTTCTCTGCCTCTTGCATCTGACATTCTACCTGTCAAGAAATCTCATTAACTGTGTATTTGGAAAATATCAATATGTGAGCCACTCCAGACCACCAGGTTCAGAGCCATGACCATGTCTCACTTAGAGGGTTGGAGCTTCCTGGATGGCTTCCCTGTATCTGTGTGCAGCATCCTTGCTCTACCTGATCACCTAATTTAAAATTTGCAACATCTCCCCAGGCCTGAGCCACCTTTCTCTGCACTATTTCCCCCAAGATAACCACCACATACTAGAATACTATATAATATAGTTATTTGCTATATTGATGGGTTATTTTCTCTCTTCACATCTACCTTTGTAAAATGTAAGCTTTATGAAGCACAAGATTTGTGTTGGATTTTGTTTTGCTGGTTGTTTACTGGCATATGCTGAGCCATATCTAAATACGTGTTGAATGAATGAAAAGTTACAAGTGTTTTTCATAAGATCAAGATCAAAATAAGCAAATGTAGTAAAGTACACAAGAAAAATGTTACAATGTAAAACTGGAAAAAATAAACCAAATTGTCATTAGTTTTAGAAAATATGATCATCTATACAGAAATCTTAAGTCAACAGATAAAATATTATAATTACAGTAATAAGAGAATTTGGCAAAATTATGAATACAAAATCAATATACAGAAATATAATTGCATTTCTATGCTACAGCAACAGTTATCTACATAATTAAAGACACTATTTAAATAGAAAAGAAACATAAGACTTTAGAATGAAACTAGAATATTTTAAGCATTCTATTTAAATAATATCTCATCAAAGATGTGTAAGACATTTAAAAGCAGATATTAAAGATCTCAATAATACGAGTTACATCACATTTTAAAATTTGAACATATATCAATTCTACAGAAATCATTTTATCAGTTCAATCTTAGTGGTTTTTCACAAACATCTAAAAATGAAAATGTTTAGAAACATTTAGCGATTTCTAAAATTTAGAAGAAAAAATAAATGACCAAGGATTGCCAAAGCTTTCTTGAAGAACAAGGTAGAAGTAATTGCCCTACTAGATACCAAAGCTTGTTATAAAGTAACAGTAATAAAGCTATAAATATTTAAGCAACTAATAGTAATCAAAGTGTATTGTAAAATGATAGTAATTAAAACAGCGTGACATTAAGACCAAGGTGAACATATAGGGAGCCCAGAAAGAGATCTACATATGTGCAGATGATTTATGACAGAGCATGCATGGCAGATCGGTGGGGAAAGAATGAAGTCTACAGTAAGTGGTATTCATATGGAAAATAATGACATTTCTATTGACTTCTTTAAAAAAAAAAAAAAAGTAAGAAAATCCTATCACCTCTAAGTGAAAGGATTTCTTAAATAAGACCCAAAATAAAAGAATGGATAATTATACAAGATGGATAATTATAACTACATTAAAATGAAAAAGTTTCTGTTTCTCAAAAGATACCATAAAGTGAAATGACAAGTCACACACTGAGAGACCATATATTTTTACCAGTTAAAATGGATGAAGGATTAGTATACAAAGTTTATGTACATGTGTCTGTGTGCGTGTCTATGTGTGTGTGCATGTGTGTAGATATAGGTTACTAATTATAAGAAAAAGACAAACAATCTGCGATCCAAGATGGCCGATTAGGAACAGCTCAGGATTGCAGCTCCCAGTGAAAGCGCAGAGGATGAGTGGACGCGGCATTTCCAGACGGATTTTTATTGCCCACAGACTAGGAGAGTCCCAGGCGGAGGAGCCCTAAGGGTCGCCAGCGCGGCTCTTTCCAACGGCGCGGCGGTTTTGCAGCGCTCCAGCGTGGCAGTTCTCCATACAAAATGCAC